>CATIWR010684994.1:0-13589 GCA_949677035.1 Omphalea diandra | reverse complement strand
TATATATATATATATATATATATATATATATATATTGATACGTATCAATAAATGTATATTGATATGTGTGTATATATATATATATATACTGATTGTATCATTACACATATACTAATATACATTAGTATAAATATACTGATTATATCAGTATATGTATACTCATTATATCAATGTATATATATATACTGATTTATGTCACAACAAATCTATCTCAAGACAATATTCTAACAATAATCGCTAGTAATTTTTCTTCCATTATCTTGAAAATGTTTCAATAAGGTAAACGTAATCTTGTTCCTAATTTTAGTTGATTTACCAATTGCTTTATAGGAGCAAACAATTCTAATAATCAGTATATATATACAATAAATTGGTAATAACAATTCTAATAACCAAACAAACAAAAAATTTATATCAAATCCATGTGACAACTAATTCAATAAATTGGTAAACACAAAAATTAGTAATCTTGTTTGTTTCATACCATGGAAAAAAGAAAATAAGGAAAAAAAATGGCAACATTCATAATAATTAACATAATGATAAAATTAAAGGAAAAAAATACAAAATATATGATCATAAAAAAAAGATTTACCTCAAAAAAGATCAATAGCGATCTTATTGATGAGCTTGCTTTCAAATGACAGAGAAAGAGATAAGAAAAATTGGGTGAAAGAGGCTGTTTTAGGATTGAAGAAGATGAAAAAGAAAGAAAATTGCCTTTTTTTTACTTTTAATAGAAATGAAACTGTATAGTTTTTATTGAACTCGAGTTTTTTAGGTCAGTGGTTTTTTCGGTTTTGGTCGATACTTACTTGTTCAGTCCGGTTTTACTGTGGCCAATTTTTAGTGCTTTATTTGAATCAAACCTTTAGTCGACCTTCAGATTTATCAATGCGACTGAACTGCCCCATCTTATTTTCAAAACATGGTCACCAGTGCGATGCGTCAAAACAAAAGCACCACCATCTCCACCTTAGTGACCCATGTGGGGACAAGACAGTCGTACACACCCAAAACACATTTCAAATTGTAAGCTGGCTTGCTAAATATTATTATGGGGCCCACCACCGACACTCCATATTCCAATTTTCTTACTTTTTTTTTTAAAAAAAAGGATTTCTTCCCTCTTTTTTTATCTTTCTTCGTTACGGCTAAAACGCAAAACACGAACACCCCCTGTATCACACTTAAATAATGTACCGACCGCCATCCCTCATCTTCACTTGCTTCTTCGAAGGACGAATCTCAATCTCACACTTTCCTTCTTTTTAAAGTCCTTCTCTGTCCCTTTCTTTCTGCTACTCACATTCAGCTGCCAGGAAAAAAGGCGTCTCTCTTACTGGTGACGTGATTTCCTCCAAAACCCCAAAAAAATGCCGCTAAGGTTAGCGGGAACAGTTGCTGTTTGCACCTTGGTGGCCTCTCTTTTTGCCATTGTTGCAGCTGACGATCCGTACAGGTTCTTCGACTGGAATGTTACTTATGGAGACATTTACCCACTAGGCGTTCGTCAACGGGTTTGTCCAAATCTCATGTTGAATTTGTTTCACTTTAAATCTTTTTTTTTTAATTGATGATGATTAATTAACTATCGCTTGCAGGGTATACTTATCAATGGACAATTTCCAGGCCCTGATATTCACTCTGTTACAAATGACAATCTTATTATCAATGTGTACAACAGCTTAGATGAGCCTTTTCTTCTTTCCTGGTGAGTGGTAACACCAACTTCTCTTTTTTCCTCGTTAACTTTCCCTATCTAAAACGAATATGTCCGATGATTTGCGCGCCCTTCGCCAAAAGACAAATATATATATTCTTACTCATCCCTCGTAATTCGCTCTTGGTGGGGGTATATAAGTAATTCCACCCTGTTCACTTGATTTAAAATTTTATTATTATTTAAGAGAATGTTTGATTGCTGCAGTTTTGATTGCTGCAGTTTCGTTTGTTCACGTTACTTTTATTTCTCTCTCTCTTTTTTTTTTAATAATTTTCATAAAATTTAAAAATAGATGAGAAAAATAATTCATATGAGTCAAATGAAGGCTTATAAGCGGTAATGATCTAGATCTTATATTAATATAATGTTCAAGTGTCTTTCCCTGCTATCAGCGCTGAGATCTTATTAACTATTTGTTTGAAAAAGAGATAAAATGAAAGAAAAATAAAAAAAAAGAGATAATTATAATTTTTTATTATCTGAGAATAAAAGAAAAAAGAAAAGTAACTATTATTTTTTTTTTTATTATTTTTTCTCTAAAATAAAGAGAAAATGTGATGATCGAATGCAATTATAATGAAATTACTTTTTTACTTTTAATATTTCAATTAAAGTAGGAAAAATAAATTTCTTTTATCTTTTTTTTATCCAGCATATGAAAAGAAAATAGATAAGAAAAAATAAAATTTATTTTTTTCATTTTTTTATCTGAATATAAAAAAAAAAAAAAAATTTATTTTTTTTTAATTTTCTTTCCTCTCTAAACAATTTGTTAAATATGGGCTAACTGACACATATTTTCCTTATCCAAGTCAAAAGAAGCAATCTCACTATGGTAACGTGGGACTCTGATGTTCACTTATTATTTTTACGTTACATATATGTCATTATCAAAAGATTAGGGGAAGCGACTTTTTTATGATTAAATTGACCAAGGCCAACTAATTGAAAAATACATTGCTGCAAAATCACTCTCCTGTCCGTTTCAGTACCGCTGTCTTCCATTTAGGAATAATTCTGTATGATAGGCTACAGCTCAGTGGGATGGGTGGAGACCTTGTTCATGAGCTTGCAGCTAAAATATAATATATACAATTAGACTCTAATTGGATTTGAACCTTGAGAGCCAAGCATCCAACACATGTAACGATATGAAAAACGTATGATCCTTGTATTTTTGTCATTTTGGTCAAAAGCATTAAATGGGCATTTGTTATTTGCTGTGCTGTGAATAATAGGAATGGAATTCAACAGAGGAGAAATTCATATGAGGATGGTGTATATGGAACTACATGCCCAATTCCTCCAGGACGGAACTTCACATACATTCTACAAGTGAAGGACCAAATAGGGAGCTTTTATTACTTCCCATCTCTTGGATTCCACAGGGCTGCTGGTGGGTTTGGAGGAATCAGAATCCTTAGCCGCCCAAGAATTCCCGTTCCTTTCCCTGATCCAGATGGCGATTACACCGTTCTTATTGGTGATTGGTACAAGTCTAATCACACGGTAACCTTCCTTCCCTTAATTTCTTGCTCAAAGCATGGTCTCAAACTGCCCGCTACAATTCTTTTTTTTTATTTTTTTTTGCGTGGTCCCTAATTAGTTTTTGCTGCTTTAATTAGTTTTGAGACATGGGTGTTGGTTTGGTTATCGGAATATCAATTGACTTTGTCTTTGTCTTTGTGTCGGCAACTAATAGCCATGTGAGTTTTACAGAAAAAACAAAAAAGAAGTCTGACAGTTGTGGCCGCTGAGTGTAGTAGCAATTTAGCCAAGTGCGAGACGGACACCTAAAAACAGCACATTGTTCATTATCACAATCTGGACACAGGAAATTATCATTACTGGGACCCAACTAGACTCGCATTTGTCAAGCTTTTCTTTTTTGGGGATATCGCCTGACAGTCTTGTCAAAATCAGATCATCTTTCTAAAAATTAAGTTCTGTTTGGGAGGAAGGGGAGACTAAAAGAAAAGAAAAATAAAAAGAAAAAATTAGAGAGAAAAATTATTTTTTTCTTTTTAAAAAGGAAAGGAAAATTAGGGAAAAAAGAAAAATAATGAATATTTTCTCACTTATATTTTCTCTTCAAAATAAAGAGAAATATGAGAGATTGAAGAGATTTTTATGAAATTATGATTATGCCTATTAAAAGAAAGTAGTATAGCATGAGTGATCAAAAATCAGATCGAACTTAAAAAATTGATCGAATCAAAGTTGGTTCAGTTCGATTTTATCCTTTAATAAAAATTAGTTTGATTAGGTTATAATTTAAAAATAAAAATCTTTTTTCAGTTTTGAATTTCGTTTTTTAGATAAAAAATCAAAAAAATTGAATTAATTAAAGTAATTAATAAATCAAATCAATTTAAATCGAACCAAATTTAAAATACATGTAATTTAATTGAAATTAATCAAACCAAACTAAATTTTTATAGGTTTGGTTTGGTTTATATAAATTTCAGTTTAATCGGTTAAGTTAATTTAGTTTTTTCAAAAATTTTAGTTCGGTATTTCACCAATTATTTTATTTTTTTGATTTAAAATCAATATAAAAGTGAATTTAAATTATAAAATTAGTAAAATAATTTAATATAAAATGTTTACTTGAAATTAATTTTCTCAAAATCTTATGATGTTTTTTAATTAATGCATTTTTAGTTTCGCATTTAGCAATTAAATTTATCAATTGATGTTCAGTGATTAAATATTAAAAGAATACAATATAATATTTGATAAATATTAATATTTAATGTTTAATTTTTTTAAAAATATAACTCAATGTATAAATATATTTTTTTAACATTTAAAATATCAAAAACTAATGTTAGATTTTTTTTTTAGTATTAACATTATATTTATCATTATATAAGTTTTCATTTCATATAAAATCAATTAAATTATAAAATAATTATTTTTTAGCATTATATTATACAATTATATATCCAAATATTTTTTTTAAATAAAGGAAAAAATTAGAAATATATGAAATAATATTTTCCTTTTCTTCTATAATTTGTTTTTCAAACAAGACAAAAAAAATTTATTTTCTTTTCTTTCTCTTTTATCCAAATATTATTTTTTTCCTTATTTTCTTTCCTCCCTACATCATTTTTCGAAACATATGGTAAAGGTTTTGCAAAGCTTTGGATCTTGGAACTCATAAGATCCAAATCTTGTTAA
This sequence comes from Omphalea diandra, assembly GCA_949677035.1. Classification (NCBI taxonomy): domain Eukaryota; kingdom Viridiplantae; phylum Streptophyta; class Magnoliopsida; order Malpighiales; family Euphorbiaceae; genus Omphalea; species Omphalea diandra. Next base: position 8,677 of record CATIWR010684994.1, on the reverse strand, counting down.
CAGAGGATTTCCAACTCCATTGCCTTGTATTTCTTCTTTTGTTAGTTATTAAACTCGCAACGGTTAATTCCATCTGAATTATGTTGAAAATGCAATTTTGAACGCCTGAAAATGGTTAAATAGTTCCTGGAAGAAAATTATTGGAGCATTACCTTTTGCCTTTTCGAATGTTTAGTCTTCCGTCTTGGTGACGTGGCTTGTTTTGGACCATGCCCATATTTTCATCCGCAGTTGGCTCTGGCCCAGCCTGCATTGTATACAGTCCGTCCATATCTCAGTCGGGAATTGCCACAGATTATTTTTATGTCCATTCCGGACCGATTCTATGCACAATGCGGTTTCTCTGCTTGCATGTGCTTTTCCTCTCGCTGCCATCAACTCCGGGCTCGCACATGTTTGTTGAAAATCCTTAAATATGTTAGGTTCTTAATAAAATCAAGACAAATTTTACTCTTTTTCGAATTACAATATCTATCTTTTTAAAATTATACATTTAAATTAAAAAAATAATTAATTAAAAATAATATTAATTAATACTAATTAATATATTTTTAATTATCTTTAATTAAAATTCTATATTAATGCTAATAAGAAAATATTTAATTAAAAAAGAGAAAATATGATAATAAAAGTAAATTTAAGAAAATAATTAATATTATAAATTTGATAATATAAAATGGTAATTATATCGAAATAATTTTTTTTTTAAATAACAGATATTATAAAAGAGATAGAATAGATACGTAAGCCCATATATCATTGCTTTTTGCATTAAACTTTTGTTGGTTGAGCACACAATAATTAGTATTAATAATTCCTGACCGTCCAGGATTTGAAGGCTCATTTGGATGATGGTAAGAAGCTACCATTCCCTGATGGAATTCTCATTAATGGTCGCGGGCCTAATGGCTATGCACTCACTGTTGAACAAGGTAGATGCAAAACACAACCTCATCCAACAAAATTTCATGAACTAAAATGATTAACTATTATTTTTAATTACACGGTTCAAATTAGACATTATTATTTTTTTCTTTATTGCAGGAAAAACTTACAGGCTTAGAATATCGAATGTTGGGCTACAGCATTCATTGAACTTTCGAATTCAGAATCATAAGATGAAGTTGGTAGAAGTCGAGGGCACACATACTCTTCAGACTACTTACTCTTCGCTTGATGTTCATGTTGGTCAATCTTACTCTGTTCTGGTAACAGCTGACCAGCCTGGACAGGACTACTACATCGTGGTTTCCTCTCGGTTCAGTGCTCCTATCCTCACCGCCACCGGTGTTCTTCATTACAGCAACTCTGCTGGCCCAGTGTCTGGTCCACCTCCAGGTGGACCTACCATTCAGATTGATTGGTCTCTCAATCAAGCCCGCTCCATTAGGTACATTCTCGCCATTCATCCCATGTGCTCTCATGCTTTATGGGCCAAGCCTTGTTCCTCCATTGACAAAATAACCCAATCTTACCCATTTGACACCTTGGGTCCGTTTCTACAAAATTTAGTTGCGCCTATTATTATGAAAGTTTTTTCGTCTTAGCAATGGGTCATACATCCTTCATTTGTTTCTACAAGGCATAATTCATAACATGACCATTACCATACCTACTATGCCATATTCTACCTAATTTGGCATATACTAGACGTGTTAATTTTACATATTTGCTGATTATCTGTGCTGATTTCAGGACCAATCTTACTGCAAGCGGACCAAGACCAAATCCACAAGGCTCATACCACTATGGCATGATCAACACAACCAGAACTATCAGGTTTGCAAGTTCTGCTGGTCAAGTCAATGGCAAGCAGAGATATGCAGTGAACAGTGTCTCCTTTGTTCCAGCAGATACTCCATTAAAGCTTGCAGATTACTTCAAAGTTCAAGGAGTTTTCAGGGAGAACAGCATATCAGACAAACCTTATGGTGGAGGAATTTACCTGGACACTGCGGTTTTGACTCTTGATTATAGAGCATATGTGGAAATTATATTTGAGAATTATGAAGATATTGTCCAGAGCTGGCATCTTGATGGTTACAGTTTCTTTGTTGTTGGGTAAGCTAAGTATATAATTATTTTACAAATTTTTATTTTTTTAGATTATTCTTAATCATTTTGGTATGACAAACAATAACTTTGAAATGCAGTATGGATGGAGGACAATGGACAACGGCTAGCAGAGACCAATACAATCTCCGTGATGGAGTTGCTCGATGCACCATTCAGGTGAGACCAAAATCTCCTTCCCTGACCAGAAAAATGAGATTGACATATGTTTGATGTTTGTCTCATACGTGCATGTATATTGTTGGTTACCGCAGGTGTATCCCAAATCATGGACCGCTATTTATGTCCCACTTGACAATGTAGGTATGTGGCACTTAAGGTCAGAGTTTTGGGCACGCCAATACCTTGGCCAGCAACTGTATCTGCGGGTTTACACTACATCAGCTTCACTTCGAGACGAATACCCTATTCCAAAGAATGCACTTCTTTGTGGAAGGGCAATTGGTCGACAAACAAGGCCTTTCTAAGCTAGCAAATCACCATCATTTTGAGGCAGGTAAACCTGTCTTATTCCCGAGATTGAAGAGTAGAGTTTTGCATCTTGATCGTCTTCTTGTTGGCTGCTTTACCGTACGTAGGCTGCGTATAAAGTAAGCCATATGATGTGTATGACTACTATTATATATTAATGACTTCAGCTCGAGGTCACATTCTTTTCCACTAATGATTGTATTCCCTTCTATATATTGGTCAAAGTTTCATACAATTATTTATTATTATACAGGGCATTAAAGCCAGCTAATTCTCAAGCTGGCTAAGGTAATTAGGGTTTGTATTAAGATGCAGTATTGTTGCTCAATGCTCATTTATATTGCTTTTTGCTTTTCCTCTAAATCTAGTTTATGATTTTTTTTTTCTAGTATTTTTGGTGGCGATTTATTATGAGAGAAAATTAGACATTGGTTTTCCTGTATCTTCTTAGCATTGATGAAATTAATATGATATATTTAGAGACTAATAATTGGATATCAGAAATAGAGGATGATAACTGCTATCTCGATAATTGATCGGCTTTTGTTGCTCCATAATATGAGGTGGAGATTGAATAAGAAAATATAGCACTGTTGTTTCCATCCAATGAATTTGGCCGCCATTTTATGTGACTTGTAAATGGCAAAATTTTATGCTTGAGCTTGCAGAGAACTGTTGTTATGATAGAAGACATTGATTTTAATGTCAAAATCATAGGTTTTAGCGAGAAAAAAGTTGCTCCTTTTGCTTCGTGGATGCATTTCAAGAATGTTTGATTGAACTAGAAGGGAAGGTTTTGATAGTGAGACTCCAGAATAATCGAATCAATCTGATTTTTAATTTAATTAATTCGCTGATTTAATTTAATTTTTAAGATATTGATCACCACTTAATTTGACTGAAAAGAATTGAATAACTTTTAGAATTTTATATAAAATATTTGGTCGCACTTTTCAAATGTAGGTTTGAAAGTTGAATACGATTTGGAAAATGCTTTTGAATGTAGACGTTTTTGTGTTTCAAAAATATTTTCTTTTAGAAAACTCACAAAAACGAACTTAAAATATTTTGAGTATATTTCTATAATTTTTAAAAATTAAGAAACGTATTTTCACTTTGAAAATAAGTTTCTTTTGACTTTTAACTATAAAAGAAAAAAGATTCATAGTGTCTGTTGTGAATTTAAAATTTGTAAAATAAAAGTAGTTTTAATATGATTTAATAATTATTTATTTCAATGTGTAGATATATATATAAAAGAAACAATGTTTACAAACGTCTTTATATTTACACGTTTTTTCATATTTCACTTCCTGTAGTTTTTGAAAATATTGTTCTTTGTATCCATTTCTGCATTTTCTATTTTTGTGCTACTTAGGATAAAAATGTTAAACACCGCAAGTTGCCTTAATATTAATGTTCAGCTTTCATTTGATTGTCTTTGTTTTTATAAATTATCTTATTTATTATTATTATTATTGTATTATTCCTGATTTTATACTTGTCAAAATTAATATATATCATTTAGTCAATCATAAATATAATGGATATTTTGATTGATTTAGTACAGAGATGGAAAAAAAAAATTGCAAGAAGAAAGACTTTTTCCCTTTATTTGTAGTTTTTTTTTAATTAACTGAACGTGTGTCAAACCCGCACCTGCAACTAATTATATTAGGGCTCGTTGAATTAAAAAAAATCAAAGATTAGAGGGTTAATGGGCCAAAACAGTTAATTTAGATTTAAATGGTTGCTTTAAGAGTTAGGCTATGAGTTTGGCGCTGATGAAACATAGGTTAATAAGAGTGAAATAATGAAATAGAATAAAATAAATATTAAAAGTTTTTACTTTATTTGAAAGTTTTAAAAAAATAATACGAGTTAAAAGAAATAATAATAATATTAACATTGTTTGAAAATTTTAAAATATGATAGAATAGTTAATTAAAAACATCAAATTAATAATTATATTCAAGATATAAAATATTGCATGGGTATTATCAAAGTTATATTTATCTTATAATAAATTTATTTTTAATACTTTTTCATTTCATTATCTACTCCTCAAATTAAGATTAAAAAAAGATGGATTTAGGAATTAAAGGATGCAACGAATTAATTTCATTAAGTTTTCGTCTCATTAAAATTACATTCTAAATCAAAATTAATTATTTACCCTCATTTTCATTCTATCTTAAACTATTTTTTAACTCACTCTCATGTAAACTATTAAAAAAACAGTACTTTATTCTCTAATTTTTTATTCTCTAATTATTATACTATGATCAATATATTCTTTTTTTTTTTTGTTTGTAAATACTTTTCTCAGTATTTTACAAGGAAGAAAATTAAGTTTAAACATCTCATCCACTCGGTTAATTTTTCTTAATGTATAATTATAGTGTTTTTAACAAGTAAATTGGTAATTGGGTGTTTTTTTTTTTTTTTATGAGGGTGGGGGCGCTGGGCGAATATTGATACGGAGCTAAAATAATACAGTGAAGTAAAAAAAATTTTAAGTTTTTTTTTTAAAAAAAATTAGAGCTAATGTTTATAATGGGCCGAATACTATAAAGCCCAATAAAAAATCAAGTTAAAAACTAACTCAATCGAATAACAAACCCAACCCATCTTGCTTAGATGAATTTGGGCGATAATTAGATTTTTAAAATCTTGATATGTACACTGTAGTTTGGTTGGGTTGGATAATCAACCCAACTCAAACCATTTTAGGGTTTTCTTTTTTATAACTAGAGAAGGTTCCAATTAGGTAAGTTTCTTAGGGTTTGCTGGTTTCAGACTATAATTTTGAGTATCTATACTGAAGTTGTCCTCATTTATACTCTTCAATGGCGGTATGTTGGTTACTGATTTCTGTCTTCTTTTTTTTCGTTTTCTTAATACTGCCCCTTTTTTTTATTTAATTTTTCTGTGTATAGGTTGAGAAAATTCTTAAAGATGAAGCTAGTGAAGAAAAAGGAGAGCGCGCAAGAATGGTAAGCTCTGTTTGCTGATTTGCATGTTTTTGTAAACGTTGATGTATGCTTTAAGTCTCCTATCAAAGAATGGTGCGCATTACTCGAGGAAGTAACTTGCTTCTGTTTGCTGATTTGCATGTTTTTGTAAATGTTGATGTATGCTTTAAGTGTCCTATCAAAGAATGGTGCGCATTACTCGAGGAAGTAACTTGCTTCGACTTTGTAAATGATGCTTCTGTTGCATCCTGGTAATTGTGGAGTGTGGATATTCTTTGGTTATGAGTTCGGCGTTATGATAGCTTCTGACTCGCTATTTCTCAATAAAATTATTGTATATTATTTTACTTCAGATCATAACACGAATAATTCTTTTTTAGGCATCATTTATTGGTGCAATGGCAATTGCGGACTTGGTGAAGACAACTTTAGGACCAAAGGGAATGGTAAGCATTATTCAATTGTTAGCATTGCTAATAATCTGTCTTTTAGTTTATCATACTGCATACTCATTGTTGTATTATATGTATAGGATAAAATTTTGCAATCAACAGGCAGAGGACGTGAGGTTACTGTCACAAATGATGGGGCCACCATCTTGAAATCCCTTCACATTGATAATCCAGCAGCTAAAGTTTTAGTTGGTATTGCCACATTGCCTCTCTGTCTTGTATGCATTACAGTTCATTTAGTCATTTTTTTCAGGATGTGAAAGCTGAAAAGGTTGTATTGAAGTCTTTGTGCATAGGGTTTGAAACTCATTGCTTGTAGAAGAAAGTGGGGGATTTTGTTGGCTAACACCTCTCTTTTAACCAATTACGGGCATTCTATGAATATTTGCATATTGCCCGAGTCATAGCCAGTGTTTCCCTTAAAACTCCAAAGTGTAAATAAAAAGCTCAAGTTCCCCTTCTCACAAGACAGAATGTTTCTGCATAATGAAAGTGAATATAGTGCAGCTAGTCATTCCAGCAAATGTTTTTATGTTAGCAAAGCTGGGTGCGTAGCTCCCATGTATTGTTTGATGGTAATCTTAGCTTGACAGGCTTCCTTAATTTGGTGTTCAGATATTTCAAAAGTTCAAGATGATGAAGTTGGTGATGGGACTACTTCTGTTGTTGTTTTGGCTGGGGAGCTTTTAAGAGAGGCCGAAAAGCTGGTGGCAGCAAAGATTCATCCCATGACAATAATTGCAGGTTTGTTCAACTTTTGGTTTTATATTGCTTCCAATTCCTTTTTATCCCACCCTTTTGTTATCAAGGGTGTTCTTTCAACTTTGATTTTATTTTGTCACTTGAAATTCTAAAAACCAGAGTTTAGAGTATTGGGTTTTTCATCATCTTGCCCATGTCTAAAACTTTGTTTCAGGCAGTATATGGTGGTCATGTCGTATTTTATTATCTAGAGGATGATTTATCTCCCTCCCTGTAAAGTTCTCCTACCTTTCCTCAATATATTCTATATTTGCCCAAAAAACATGTTGGCAACCTAATTCTTTTTTTAGTGCGGGCTGCTTCTGTTAACAAAAGTCTCATTCAAGGTTTTGCATGCTTATATGTTGTAATGGTCAATGGGAAGCCTGAACTCTCTCTCTCTGTAGTAAATTTCGTTCCTTAACACTGTCATGGTTTGTCATGTTTGGAGATTCTTCTGTGACCTAAAGACCAAACCATTGACAAGTCCTAATAAATTTAAGATATTCTTTTTGATAATATCGGATGTTATAATAGGGTAAGTTTTGATGGTTCAGGTTATCGAATGGCAGTAGAATGTGCTTGCAATGCTTTGTTACAAAAAGTCGTGGATAACAAAGAGAATGAAGGTATTCATTGTTTCTGTGATGCTTAACAAAAGCTTTTTCTACCAGCCCCTCTCTTGGAAATATTGTTTTAGTTAATTATTTTGTTTGAGTTGATACGTCTGAAAAGCTATTGATAAACCAGTGTAGAAGTTGAGTTTGTACTAATTTAATATATTGTGAGGTGCTGATTTGATACTTATTTAATTTATTATAAGTTGCACCTATATGCTTGCCGCTTACAAAATTAGCTTGTTTGTGACTTCAGCATCGTTCCCTTATTGTTGCCTGTCTAATGCATGTCATCATTGAATAATGCAGAGAAGTTTAAGTTGGACTTAATGAAGATTGCAATGACTACTTTGAGTTCCAAAATTCTATCACAGGATAAGGAACATTTTGCAAAACTTGCCGTGGATGCTGTTTTGAGGTTAAAGGTGAACAATGATTTCATTTATATTTGTTTACTTTCTATTATTATTGTTTTTGCTGTTACTTTGTCACAATAATAGCTTCCACAATATGTCATTCAATCATTAGATGTAATGTCAAAAATTAATGATGTGCACCTGGTTGAAGTTTTCTGTGTCAGTATGCTTGGTATGCCAGTGATTATATTTTTCAATGCTTAAATCTTAATTTTTCCTCTCCAGATGTAATATATTTTTCATGATTTTGCTCTAAATTGCATTGACAATTTCTTGATAACCTTTGGCGTTTATGCTTCCCGGTGCCCCTCGTCTTTTATTGATTTTGTGTTGTTTTGCTAATTGGAATGGCAGGGAAGCACAAATTTAGAAGCCATCCAAATTATCAAGAAACCTGGTGGATCACTGAAGGATTCTTTCTTGGATGAAGGGTAAGAATACAGAGTTGTAAAGTCTTTTTTTTATTTTTTTTTGAAATTTTCACGGTATTTCACATGGATTTCCTTGCTTGAGTACTAACGCATCACTTGTTGTGCAAGTTATTCTCTAATTTTGCAGTCCCTTGGAAATCCATTTGTTTCAATAATCTGTATTATGCTAAAAAAAAAAAAAAGGATGAGTCTAAACATCCTTACCAATTAGGCCTAGGGCATATGGTTCTATGTATTTCTGCTAATCTGTTGACACCTGATACATTTTTCAAAATTCTTAATTGAGTTTCTTTTTCCTTCAGTTTTATTCTTGACAAGAAAATAGGTGTTGGACAACCAAAACGCATAGAGAATGCAGATATTTTGGTGGCAAATACTGCAATGGATACAGACAAAGTGAAGATCTATGGGGCACGTGTTCGTGTTGATTCAATGTCTAGGGTTGCTGATATTGAAGCTGCTGAGAAGCAAAAAATGAGAGAAAAGGTGGATAAGATAATT
>CATIWR010684985.1:0-10712 GCA_949677035.1 Omphalea diandra | reverse complement strand
AAAAAATATATATATATATATATATATATATATATATATATATATATATATATATATATATATATATATATGACTTTTTTGCAAACAGTTTTATGCCTTCCCAGAAGGCTTCGACATATATTAGAAAGTGCAACAAAGAGGGATAGATTTGGTCAATAGTGACAGAGAATACCAAAGAATATTATTAGAATAAATTTAAGGTGATACTTAATATGCATCAACAATGAATTAGACACCTAAAGATTATTGGTTGTTGTTTATTAAAGCTTTGACAATGTACAAAACCTGAAGTAGCAGATTTTGATATCATATTATATGTGCCTGCTTATAGACTTATATTTAAATAGAAAGACAATTATTTCCGTTGACTTAAGAATTTTAGGGGGAAAATTTGATGACAATGGGACTAAGCATTATTTTTTTCATCTTATAAAATTACCTCTTTAAAGGAGCAATAGATTATATCACCTTTCACTGGGTTAGTCACATAATAATTATTGAAGGAAAACCAAACTATAGTTTACCATATTTGCCTAGATTAAAAAAATATGAATTAATGCAAAGCATGTAGGGAGAATCCTTAGACTCCATCAATTTCAAGTTTCATAGTATTCTTAATATGTAAAACTTACTATCTTTTTAGAGCGTCTTAATGTGTAAATCTAAAATTATTTTCTTAATTACAAAATGTGCAGCTGTAACTAGCATTTTGTCCTCATAAACTAGTATTTCTAGCTTTAGATTTTAAAGAGATTAATTAATTGTTTTCGAATGTTAATTAAGGAACTTGATTTTTGTACCCATCATCCTGCAAATACTATTGCATCTCATAACCAATCATGACTATTACCATAAGACTTTCCATATTGCTGAAACATTTCAGGCATGATAGGTCTTTAGAGACCGTGGTTCAAAATATCTAAAAGCGCCAAGTTGGTAAGCTATGTTCTAACACGCTTTGTGATCAAAAGAGATCAGGAAAGTGGCCTTTGAATGTTCCACATGAGACCTGGGATAGCTAACAGGAAAAATGGAATACTCTAAAGTTGCTTGACTGCATCCAAAAGTCGATTGAGCGAGGTTTCAGGGCTCGACACATAATATCTAGGCACGCTAGGGTTCTAAATCCATTATAGATCATATCATAAACCTTGTAAATAATTATTAAATGTTTTGCATTCCTTACTTTTTCAATTTAGAAATTCTAATTCAAGTAGCATAACTATTATAATAATATATTCTGATATAAGTAGCATAATAACAATTTCAGGCTAAAGAGCATCTTGGATAGGCGATGACTAACTATGATATTTTTGAAAGGATCCATAAGAGCAAGTCAGATGGAAGCTTTGTTTAACAGCAATTGAAGAAAACCATTGTTAGTTAATTGAACAATAATAATTGCTTTAATTTATATGTTGAATATTGCATGCTTTGAGATATCTGCTTGTCTGTAGGATGAGGTGATGGCACATTATATTATAACGACTCAAAATTTGATTGAGGAGGAATCTGTAGAGTTAGTTGATATGTCCAAGACTTTTTATGAAGCTGTTGGACCACTAAAGAAAAAACGATTTTATGGACTTGGAAATAAGCCATCAACTGTGGCACCATCTAGTAGTTTTTTTACATCATCATCAGATTACGAGCATTTATGGTCTAAGCTTTACGAAGAGGTGTGGGATGCAGTGTAAGAGGAGATGCGGGATGAGCTTTTGAGATGTAATAAAGAAGGATGAGGTAGAAGTAGGAGGAGATGAAGTAGATGATGAGGTAAAGCCAGGAGCAAATGGAGAATGAGTTGACGCAAAAGCAACATGAGATGGAACTGAGGATATAAAGAATTTTGAGAGCTACTTGATCCATAGTTTCTCCTATCGATCCCAACCTCCCTAATTATGATCATGCAGAGGATGTGAATTAGGACTAGATGTGTGATACTGACTGACTATTACTTTTCAACTCTTTTAATATCTATTGAATTTATTTGATATATGCTGCTTAATGAATTTCTTATTTTAATATTATATCAAATGTTATAAAAATGAGTATTACGAAAATTTGAATTCAGAATAATTTGGATCTACAAATTATAGTTTTCAATGTTTATTTCAAAAAAAAATAATTTTCAAAAATACCAATGGATTACCAACTACAGTAAAGAAAAAAAATTTGCCAACAAATTCTCAACCTGTTGGTAAAATGCCAATGAATTAACAACAGATGGGATCTATAATTTTCCAATGGATTGAGAATCCAGTGGTATTTTACCAACAAATTAATAATGGATGATATCCAAAAATTAGCAACTAATTCTTAATCTATTGGTAAAATACTAATGGATAGGATAAAAAATTTACCAACGGATTCCAAATACATTGTTATTTTACATTACTAATGGATGGGAGCCGAAATTTCCCAACCATACCCAATCTGTTAGTAATACCAATGGATATGAGGCAAAATTTACTAATGGATTCTCTATCTGTTGATATTTTACTAATGGATTCACAACCAAAAATTGGAAAATTTTACCAATGGCTTCACATTTCCAACAAACCTTTCGTTGGTAATCCATTGGTAATTTACCAACACACTTTATTTTTTTGTTGGTAATTTACTAACATTCTATTTTTTTGCATTGGTAAATTTTACCTATGATCACTTTACTAATGAATTGAAATCCATTCGTAATTTGTTGGTAAACAAATTTACCAATGGATTTTCCAGTTTAGTAAAACTTTAAATGCTTATAGTGGTATTAATGAGTTGAAAGTGCAATATGTGCTATGAGAGCTCTATGCAAGGATTTATGGGGCACACAAAGCTTTAATCACAATAGTTACAATGGTAAGTTTGATGGGATGTTATTGGCCTATAATACAGAATGATGCAAAAAAGATGGTGTCATAATGCCACAAATGCCAAATACATGCTTGGCTTAGCCACATGTCAAAATCCTTACAAAATCATATTGGTTCGGCATGACCTTTTGATAAATAGGAAAATGACATGTTAGGACCTTTCCCATAAGCAACAAGTCAACGAAAATACCTTATAGTTATTATTGACTACTTTTTCAAATGAGTTGAGGTTGAAGTAGTAATTGTAATAACAAAATAAAAGATTTTGAGTTTCATTCGCCGAAATATCATATGTAGGTTTGAAGTTCCCCATACAATAATTGCAAACAATCAATTATGAAAATATAGAGATTTTTATGGAAAATTCAATATTATAAACATGTTTGCATTAGTTACGCACCCTAGACAAAGGGACAAACAGAAAACATAAATAGCATGATCCTTAGCGAGTTAAAAAAGTAATTGGATGATAAAAGAGAAAGTGGGTGGATGAACTACATAACATCCTATGGGCGTACCGAACAACCCCTCGAATGATACCATAAGCAACTCCTTTTTCTTTGGTTTATATGTCAAGGGCATCACTAGTAAAGCTAAGGAAGGCTTCGCGTTGTTTAAAACAATACAAAAAAAAATTCAAATTATGAGTGAAGAAGACCTAACCTTAACTTCTTGGAGGTCAAACATTAATAAGTATTTGTGATATAAGTCATATGTAAGCAAAAGATCGAGACATGTCATAATCTTAAGGTCAGAGTGCAAGCTTTCAAAGAAAGACAATTGGTCTTACGACAAGTTGATACTTCTAAAGGAGATGATGGCATAAGTAAATCGACAACTAATTGGGAAGGACCATATAAGATCAGTTATGTCATCAAGCCAACAACTTATAAACTGGCTACAATGAATGATAAAGAGTTACCCTAAATGTGGAACACTAATGTCCTGAAGGAATTTTACATTAACACCAGACATGTGTTAAGTTGCAATTTGATAGCCATGCAATTTGTCACTCAGAGTAGTAAGATGAAAAGTGTCTTTTTTCGATGGAGATAGCCTAGCCAAAAGGGGTGAACCACATAAAAATTTTCTCATGACATTATGAGCCATTTGAATTAAAAGTGGCAAAAGGGCGAATGAAAGAATTGTATCCCATAAAAGAATGTATCCCACAGGGGGTGTAAGGGCGAACGACGAAATTAGGCCTTGCACCAAAAAAGGGATAAGCAAGAAAAATACAACCCTTAGAGCATTTCCAATGGTGCTCTTTAAAATATTAAGCATATTTTGAGTAATAAAGAGCATCTTAAGAATTGTTAAATATAAAGAGTAAATAAATTTATTTAAATAAATTGGACACTTTATATTTCACTTTTCATTTTGTTTTATCTTATAAAAGTAATTAATGTTAATTTGTGGGAAGAGAGAGAAAGTTTTTCAAAAAAGAAATCCAATAGAAAATAATATATAAATTATTGATATGTATTAAAAACTGAGTTGCATTAATTACATTTTGGATAGAGAGTCAATTTTGGCTCTCAATATATAGAAAGCCAAACTTACTCTCTAATCTATAATTTAGAGAAAAAGAGTGGATTGAAGTCTTATTTTCTTTAACTAATTTTATAATAAAGAGTTTAGGTTGAATAAAGAATGGGTTGAATATGCTCTTAATAACTAAAAAAACTGTATAAAAAAGGCTAAAATAAAGCCACAAGGGTGAAAGCCCTATAGTATAAAGTTGTCTAGCTTCACAAAATGGTTGTAAAAATTAATGAACACGTGCCTAACAAAAAAAAAAACTTGACTTTATTCATTTGGCAAATTCACATTCTCTTTGTTTGCATCTATTGTTACATCATTTTCAAGATCGTTCGCCTCTTCTATTAAGTTTTCATCAGGAAAAACTTGTTTTATAAAATTAAAGTTATGCTTGAGAAACTAGGATTGGCATTATTTGATTAACTTGTCTTAAGATGAGATGAGGATGGAGCCCATATGTGATCCCATTGCTTGAGGCGCTTTCTTTATAACATTGTGAAGTTTGGAAGCATGGTCTACAATAGATGATAGAACTTCCAGGTCAACTTTCTTTTCTTCCTTTAAGGAATGGTTATCTGCCTCGAGCACCTTAATCCTTTTACGACTTTGGATGAGTTGCTTACTAGAAAACCAACTTTTTTTCGAACTCATTGATTCAAACTGTTTATTGCTCGACGTGACCTCAAAGGCTATCCAAATGGCTTTTTTGTCAGCCTTGTAGAATTACTCGCCTACAAGTAAGTAAAATAAAATAAAGAACCATGACTAGTGATGATAAAGGGATAATACGATAATACCTATAGAGGTAATAACATGTCTAGTCCATTAATGCATAATCTTCCAAGGGGATAATATGATAATACCTGTGGAGGTAGTAATGTTGTTTAGTCCATTAATGCATAATCTTCCAAAGGCTCTGATTACTTTGTTGTCTATAGGAAGGGAAATCTAACTCGTAATGTACCAAGCCACTTCATTGGTCCCAAATGAGGCATTTGGGCCAAACATTTAGTCTGCTAGGCTTTCCTTAACTATAGGCAGGTCCTCAATCCTAGAGCTCTTACTAGGAGAAGAGTCAAGATCAATATGGATGGCAACAACAACAGGTGTTTCCTAATGAGCAATTGGAGTGTTAGCTAACATAGAGGTTAAAGTCACTCTAACTTTAGATGATGACCCTTTTCTCCTTTTCGTGTTTCCTCCTTGCCTTTACTGCTTCATGTGTTTACTAAGATCCATCCCTGCAAGACACAGTGCAGTTGTGAGTAAGGTAAACAAAAGTGATGAAATTGTTAATGGATATATATTCTGCCTATATTGGGCTACTCCGCATCAATTATGCCCGTCTCACAATCAACCCCAAGGGAGTCACAAGCTAATAACTTATTAAGCTTCAACATAACCTTTCGCTCAATGGCTAGGTAAAGGTACTCCATACAGGACTCTTCTTTGCTCATATGTCCTAAGTTACACTTTGGGGGATCATTGTTCCAAGATTGTAAGAAAATTTCAATTGGATGAACCTTATAATAAAGAATTTGTCTTATCAGTTCTTTAGTGAAGAAGGAAGATTAGTAAAAAGGACAAAACTCACACTGCATTATAGTGACAGTGATCTTGCTTTGCCCATAGACCACAATTGTAGAAATCTGGACTAGGATTAACCTTATTTTTCCTGCCTACCAATCAAAAGCTAACTAAAGGAAGAAATCCATTAGGATGACGTTGCATAGAGGCAAATTAATGGAACTTGAATAACTGCCTCAAAAAAGGAGAAAATGGCAAGCGAAGTCCAAACTTAAAAAAATAAAGACATAACACCAATCCATTAATGTTGGAGATATGAAAGTGGGAACCAAATCCCACATCAAAAAAAGAAAGAAAAAATGAAGGGCATATAATTGACAGGGAGTCTATAACAAAATGGCCATTTTGGTGGTAGGCAAGCCCATATAAAGCCTAACAATATTTTGGAGCCTAATTGGAGAAAAATGTCAAAGGCCAATTATTGTAAAAGTCCTAGCACTCCAAGCCCAATGTTAGAGCTCAAGCATGTTGTGGTCCATGGAGCCCAATTTCTAACATGGTATTATAGCCCACAAGTGTCCTAATAGGCCAAGAAGATCCTAAAGGCCTACAAATGATGAAAGGATGGCTCAAGAAAAAGGTTTGTCATTGAAGCCTAAGTGAATGGACCTAAAGACAAGGTCACACTTGGATGATTATAGAGAGGCTTATGGACAGTCGAAAGATTGAACAAGACCATAGAGCCAAAGGAGCCAGGCCTGGACCAATTAATGTGACAAGCTTGAAGCTGATAGAAGAGATTGAAGGGAGCCCCAAATCCCAAAAAGAGGAGGCCAAGTTCGAATAAGTCCATTGAAGCAAGTGATAACTTGGCCCAAGAAGATGAAGCCCAGTTGCACTTGAGGGGAAGTGTTGGAGATATGAAAGTGAGAACCAAATCCCACATCGAAAAAAGAAAGAAAAAAAAAATGAAGGGTATATAATTGAGGGGGAGTATACAACAAAATGGTTTAGGCTATTTTGGTGGAAGGCAAGCCCATATAAAGCTCAATAATGTTTTGGAGCCCAATTGCAGAAGGATGTCAAAGCCCAATTGGTATAAAGTCCCAGCACTCCAAACCCAATGTTAAAGCCTAAGCATGTTAAGGTTCATGAAGCCTGATTTCTAACAATTAGTACTAGGGTCATCCACAACCCTAAAAGCAAGGGAGGGCACCTCCAAAGAAAATTCACTGGGCATACCAAATTGTCATATTAGGGTCATCGTTGGCCTTAATGGTAAAAGAGGGCACCTCTAAAAAAAATTCACCGAGTATACCAAATTGCCATTGCATTTCTTCAAGTTCCTCCATGGTCAGAGATGAAGCGTCACGACAAATCTGAGAAAAGATGAAAAAACAAGCAAGTTATACCTAAGGTAGAAACAAAGAAAAGAAAAGTTGCAATGGAAGTTGCAAAATTCGGGAAACCAAAAAGGGAACTAGTGGAAACGTAAGGCAAAATGAGGGTAAAAGACAAACCGTAAGGACTCTATAGAAAGGGAAGAGGAAAGGTCTAGAAGCCACGTGTTTGCAAAGGAGACAAGGGGGCACGGTCGTTCCAATTTTAAAATTGGAATATGAAAATATTGCTTCTTACCTAAAAAGATCTGGGAGAAAGAAACAACCACGATATCCGGACGAGCATATGATGAACCGAACAATCCTAAAGATAATGATGACCACGACCAAGCATAAAAACTTAGTGCAGATATTGCTCGGGGACAAGCTGATAACCATAACACAGGACGACCGAACAAACATAGTAAGCATACCACAATGAACGAACATTAAATGCTTAGTAGAGAAGGACGAGTACCACCAACACCAAAAAACGACGATCGACAACAATTTGTCAACGACTACCTCATTATTGCAAGTTGTAATGTAAGATCTTAGAATTAATAGTGAGTTATTAGTGTAGCAGTTACAGTAGGCTCTTATATAAATAGGAGTGCCACAATACAAAGAGGATCATCTGACCTTCACATTGTTCTATCACTACTTGATTCTAGACCCTGGTGTCATAATCTCTGCAAAAATATCACTATCAGTTTGCCATTTTATTGTCATCATTGCACGACACCACCTGTTGCTCTTGATACATAGATTAGACCTGATGTTATAGGAATTGCTTCTCCTGGGAATGTTAGTTTGGTTTAGTTCGTTTGCCTCGTTCTGTATTAAAAAAAAAAAAAATCATAAAACCCTTCATATTTCCCCTTCATTTATTGAGTTAATATACAACTTCCCTCGAATTTAAGATTTACATTTTTTTATTGGAAATTAATTTTTTTTTTAAAAAAAACAAAACATGACCAAAATTTGCTCAGTAAAAAAAAATAGAAAATCTCATCGAAACTAAAAAAGAATGCATTCGCACGGTTTGGTTTATGGATAAGGAATGGAGCAATCTAAAGGGAGATAGAATATAAATTAAAAATAATATCAGTTCCCTTATGAATTGTAAAAAAATCAAAAATAAAAAAAAATGTGAGGCCACAAATTTGCAAATTCAAATCAGATAAGAAAATATAACAAGAAATTAATTAAATTGGAAACCTCACATATCA
Organism: Omphalea diandra; assembly: GCA_949677035.1. Classification (NCBI taxonomy): domain Eukaryota; kingdom Viridiplantae; phylum Streptophyta; class Magnoliopsida; order Malpighiales; family Euphorbiaceae; genus Omphalea; species Omphalea diandra. The sequence goes on along the minus strand of CATIWR010684985.1, from coordinate 2,165 downwards.
TTCATTAACTGAAAGTGAATTTTTTTTATATATACAAAATAGAGTGAAATTGTTTATATACAAAATACAAAATTAACTGCTTAAAAAAAAAAAAAAAGAGAAGCAAAAGTCAGTTGGAAAATAACAAACTCTTAAACGTGAAAACTTGGCGTACAAACCGAATGTAACTAACTAGCTAAAGATTCACACAAACCCAAGCTAACTAACGTGAAACCTTGGCACACAAACTTTTGAGCTTCTGATTGCAGTTAATAAAATGAAGTTCCTAAAAAAAAAAAAAAGATTGCCAGCATGGAATCTAGAAGCCTTTAGAGTTTTGCTTTAGCCACCCCTGACGCAGAGTGAGTAAATTTTATCGCAAATTATATCGTGTACTCTGTATTACGATATTTTATTATTTGAGATTTACTTAAAAAATAATAAATAAATACCATACATATACTTAATAATAAATATTCATTAACTTTCAATACAATATTCATTAAATGTAGTCTTTTACATTTATAATTTTATTGAATAATTAGAGATTGTCTTTTAGATTCATCATTTTTATTAAATAATATTTGATTAATGTTCATTTAGTTTTTAATCTAATATGGTACATATAATCATATTTTATTGATTTTCATTATTTTTAATTTTCATATTCATTATTTTTCATATAATATTGTACATGAGTTAATAATTTGTTCATTAAAAACATATAACCATTTTCACAAAATTTGATGTTGATTGCTTATTACTTGATATCTTGACTTTTTTATTCAACATATTTTCCAATTATTTCTTCTTTATTGTAAAATTTTGAAATAGCAATTCATTATGGTGTATTTTTTTTATTCATTTTATTCATATTTATTGATTATCAGAGAAATGTTCATTATTTATCTAGACAATGTTCATCATCCATAATATTCATGTTCATTACCTTTTCATATAATATTGAACCTGAGTTAATTTATCCATTTATAAAACTTGATATTCATTACTTAGTATTTGAATGTTCATTATCTATAAACACAATACTCATTATCTTTAATTTTTATGTTTATTATTTTTATATAATATTATACACGAGTTAATTTATCAATAAAAAAACATATAACTTTCTTTCATAAAATTTGATATTCATTACTTAGTACTTTGATATTTATTATCCATAAGCACAATATTTATCATTTTTAATTTTTATATTCATTATTTTATGTAATATTTTATATGAATTAATTTGTTCATTAAAAACATATAATTTTCTTTCATTAAATTCTTTGTTCAATGAAAAATATTTGAATATTCATTATTTGCTTGCTCAATATTCATTTTCTATAGTTTCATAGACATTATGAAAAACAAAACATTATTCAATATTTTAAATTTAAAATGTTCATCATTCAAAATTGTTTATTAGTGAATTCTAAAATGTTTATCATCTAGAATTGTTCATTAATTCATTCTAAAATGTTCATCATCTAAAATTAATCATTAATTGATTTTAAAATGTTTTGATAAGTGAATACAAAATAGCTTTAAGACAAAATAATTAAAAATCAAACTTAAAAATTAAATAAGAATTATGCAAGATTACCAAAAAAATAAATAAAAAAATAACATTAAAAATAAAGAATTTATTTTTCACCCATTATATATATATATATATATATATATATATATATATATAATTAAAATATCAAAATAATATTAAGATAATATTTATATTTATAAATGTATTTGAAAATTTTAATATATAAAAAATTGTAATTTTATGAGAGTAGCATTTCTTTGCAAATCACATTTTTAGTATAAATTTATGATTTATTATTGATTAGTTTTTATTTAATTTAAATTTTTTGAACTTAGATTATATTTATCTTAATTTTTAAATATTTGAGAACTAAAGTAACACTAACTCAAAAGTATAAAAATCTTTATCTATTATTCTAGCTATTTTAAATAATCATAAATTTTAAAGATTGAAATAATATCTATTATTGTAGTTATTTCAAATAATTACAAATTTCAAAGGTTGAAATAATAATTAGTTTAATAAAAATACATTATCCATCCAATTAAAATTTATAATTTAAAATTATTATTGTCAATTTAAAAGATTTTATACCCTTTTATATCTAAAACGTTTTTTCTGCTTAGCCACTTATATATATATA
>CATIWR010684789.1:0-15920 GCA_949677035.1 Omphalea diandra | reverse complement strand
TATATATATATATATATATATATATATATATATATTGTCAATGCTGCTATTGGATTTCGAGTCGAGTCGTCAATGACGGGTTCACCCAAACTATTTATATTTCAACTATAAAAAAATGATGATAAAAGTTATCTAATGAGTAGTTTCCAATCCATTAGTAACTACTTTGTTGTACATTAAAAGCATAAAAAAAAAATGCAGCAAAAAGTAACTCTTTTATCATTACAAAAGGAAACAATACTCTCATATATAGTACATTCTCCCAAAAAAAAAATCACAATAATTGGATTGTGAACAATAGTGTTTCTCTAAGTGATTTACACTAGACTTAGTGGTTGATCAAGTGCAACATTTTGAATGACCAAGTGTAACTTTGTGGTTACATCAAGAGGTAAGTTTCCTTACTTGTTTTTATATTTTGTTATTATGATTGTACATTAGTATCAAAGCCCACATTGATGTTTCCCTAGTTGTTTTAATATATAATATAAAAAGGCGTGAATTTTTTAATTTTTTTAAAATCAAAACCAGTGTTGAGGCATAATTTTGTGACAATTTTTGCTTATGATTCAATTTGATTCATGCCATATAAATTATATATTCTTAAACTAAGTTATGAGAGCTTTAAAACGCATATATAATGTTAATTTTGAAATTCTATAGTAAAAGTTATAACTGTTTAAATTTGGTGCCCTGTAAATATGAAATTGAGAAATTTTATTTCGTAGTTAATGGCCCAACTTTTGCACGTTTTTCACATATATTTATTGTATATTATATTATGAAATTTATATGTACTTGTAATACGTAATGTGATCTTTCTTTTGGTATAAAGAACATAGAAATTGACATTTCGTAGATAAAGTTACAAGTGTGTAGAATGTGAAATTGAGATATTGAAAGGTTGAAATCGAGTTAATTTTCAAAATTAGGGTTTCTAAAGGTTGAAGTTGAAGTGATTTCTCACTTTCATCATCACTATTATTGTTTCAAACACAACATTATGGGCTTTAAATATAAAAATCATTGCATCATTGAACTCAAAACACATGAAAATGTGAGGGTAAGAAAATTTTCGAAGGCGATAAAAGCCTTTAGCCTTCGGCACGTGTGAAGGTTCAAGCCGATTGCAGTCAGCGTCAGATGCTTTCCATGCGCATCAGACGCACTTGGGGGTGTGTGCCTACTTCTTTAGTGGCGATTTTCAACATTGTCACCACCATTGTACTTCAAATTTTTTCTTAATTTTTTGGTATATTAAAATTAATTTTCCAAAACAAAAAATATTTATTTTAATTTTTTCATTTACTGAGACAATGAAAATTTAAAAATAAAATTATTTTATAAAGAAAAATTCTAGAAAAATAAGAGATTGTTATATTATATAACAAAAAATGTTGAAGTCTAGTGGGAGAAAATAATTTTTCTACCTATGTTTCTATAATTTTTGGGAAAATTAAATGATTAAAATGTAAGTTTTAATTGATTTTGCTTGCAAAATTCATTAAAATTTATCTATAAATGCTGGAAAATTAAGATTAACTTTTATTAATTTTTCAAACTCAATTGATGACCCCATATTGATTTATTTAAATTACAAATATGTGTTGGAGTTATGGTTATGCCCAAATTTTGTGTTATATTTTGTATTGTGTTGGTTTGAGATTTTTCTAATGACCTTTTCTTTTCATTGTTTTTCCTTAATGTGTTTAAGAAATTATGTCTCGCTTGAAGAGAATTAGAATGTTCGAAGCCTATAGGAATATTAAGAGGAATAAATATATTCCTGGTGGTAAATGTATAAAAATTACTCCTGTAGCACTGAAGACACAAGCTGAAAGAGAAAGGCTAAGTAAATTGAAAAAGAATCTCGCCAAGATAGAATGCATCCTGCTCACAATATAATTGAACATGTTAAAATTGTCAATGACATGCTTCAAGAGATAACTCACAAAGGTCATGTGTTGAATAATGATGAAAAGTTTCAAGTTCTACTTGTGACATTACCTAATGATCTTAAAGAAAGGCTTGAAAATTTTTGGTTAAAGGATTTGGATGAAGATTTTTGGACACGACTTAATGACCTTATGCATATGTTAAATGGGAATACCAACATCTATGAGACTTTAGTTTACATGTTTTTAGATGATTACTCTTAGAAGAATTTAAATAAGTTTTCATCCCTAGCTTCTAGTCCTAGTCTTAGGGCATCTAGGTTGCTTGTCCCTAATTTTCCTTGGCTTAAAAAGCTAGTACCAATTGTTATGGATAGGGAAAAGGTGGAAGAATCTATCCCCAGAAAGATTCTATATAAATGTACTTAACATATGGATTAGTTTGTATTCATATTAAACAATTTATGCTTATATATATTCTTTACACATTGTATTGAACATGTTGGATATTTGTGTATCAGGAAATTTGAATTTCATTTTTGTTAGACTTACTTCATAATATGGGCATTCTAAGATTGGTAGGATTCATGTGAATTCTCATCTAGAATAATGATAACACAATTTAAATTAAAGCTAAAGGGAATTTAATGTTTGAATATTGATGATAATTGGAAACATAGTGAATTTTCTATTCAAATGCATATGAGAAATTTTCAATAACTTAATTTGAAATTGTGACTAAGTGATGTGTATATAACATAATAAATTGATAGTGCATTTAAAATGTCTTTTTTAGCTTGTGACTAACTATGGCCTCAAAGAACATCATAAGCAAACTGAATAAGGGTTAAAAACTCGATGATGATAACTATAACATTTGGCATTTGAAAATGCACTATATACTTTATGAGCAAGAGATTTTAGAGGCCATCAATAATGTTATGGATGACCCCAAAGCTGATGAGGAACATGTCAATAATGTGCAATATAGGCGTGACATGACTGCATACACCGCTTAGAAGAAAAAGGATTCCATTACATAAGGGATCTTGATTAGCTCCATGGATGATGATCTTGTGCATGAGTATCAACAGTATCTTACTGGTAATGCCATATAGGTCACCCTGCGAGAGAAGTTTTGAGGAACTTCTGTCTCTAAACTTAGGCAGCTAACTATCAAATTCGACACTTATAAGAAGGTCCCTAATAAGACAATGAAATAACATTTGAAAGAAATGTTGAATATGATAGTAGAGCTAAAGTCTGTTGGACATAACCTCATAGATGAATAATAAGTTCAGGTTGTAATCCAGTCTTTGTTTAACATTGGGAGCATATGAAAGTGAATATGACTTATAATGAGAACCTTTGCTGACATTGCGCGCCACTAGGAATGTAAGGATGAGTGTCTTGAGGTTGTTAAACCCAATATGCAAGCTTATATGGCTGAGTCCAGTTCCAAGCAAGTTTTTAGGCATAAGCACAAGAGGTTTAACAAAAGCTGGAGAGGCAAGGGTAAGATGCATGAGACTAGTTCGAGACCAAAGAAAGGAAATAAACAACACAAGCACAAAAGAGGAAAGCGCGGTGGGAAGAAGGATAAAACTACAGTGACTTATTATAATTGTTGCAAACTTGGTCATTTTGCTTGTGAGTGCATTGAGCCTAAGGTATCGTCTCATCTTCCTTCCTCGCATAAAAGTTACATTTCTGAAATTTTTATTTCTAGTACTATTTTACTCATTGAATCTCATCCAATGTAGACTATAAACTCAGGAACCACATGCCATATAGCTAGAGACATGAATGAATTTATGAAATTTTGCCAAATTCCATAAGGAATAAAATGGATTTATGTAGGAATAATGTAAGATTTGAAGTAAAAGGCATTAACACTTGCAAATTGGATTTGTAAGAAGGTCGAATCTTATTCTTGCACGATGTCCTTTATGCTCTCGACATTCGATGAAATTTGGTCTTTGTTTGCTTTATTAAAACTTGGATATAGTTTATATTTTCATGGTGACTGTGTAAGGATTTCTAATGGCACTACATACTATGGTTATGGTTATATTGTGGATGGTTTTATGGTATTGAACACTAATAATTGTAATAATAATAAAGATGTTTGTTTTCCTTGTTTACTAAATCTAGTAATAATGATATGGATGCTTGTTTATGGCATGCTAGATTAGGACATATTAGGCAAGATAGAATGAATAGACTAGCCTGTGATGGTCTATTTAAATACAAAATTTGTATTACCCATTTGTGAATTTTGCCTATAAGGAAAAGCCAATAGAAAACCTTTTGAAAAAGGCACAAGAGTTGATTTTCCTTTACAACTTATACACTCTAATATTTTTGGACCAATGAATGTAAAAGTAAGGCATGAAGCCTTATACTTTATTACTTTTATAGATGATTACACTCGATATGATCATGGTTATTTGATCTCCCACAAATTTGAAGCATTAGATTGCTTTAAAAGATATTTAAATGAGGTTGAAAATCAACTAAACAGAAAAGTAAAAACTTTAAGGACCAATTAAGGTAGGGAATATCTATCTGACCAATTTAAGGAATTATGTCAAGAAAGGGCATTATGAGGCAATTGACAACTCCTAAAACTCCGCAATAAAATGGAGTTGTTGAGTGAAGGAATAGAACCTTGCTGAAAATGGTTAGCTCTATGATGACTTAAGCTATTCTCCCTGTACAATATTAGGGTGATGCTTTATTAACTGCAGCCTATGTACTTAACCATGTATCTTCAAAATCAGTTTCCTTAATACCTTATGAGCTATGAACACATAAAAAACCAAATTTGAATGAATTGCATCCATGGGGATCACAACATACATTCTTGACTCTTCCCACAAATTTGGTAAATTAGGACCGAAAAGGAAGAAATATATGTTTATAAGATACTCTAAAAATTCAAAAGGTTATGTATTTATTGGTAAGGATTTTGATGGAAGGATTATAGAAATTGAGTATCGTGAAGCCACTTTTCTTGAAGATCATTTTCTATAAAGGACGATGTTAATAAGGACCATCATCTATATGAGATGGAGGAAGAAAGAGAAAATGGTATAATTCAATAATGAATTAACCTTCAAGAAGAGGTACCTAACTCTATTCTTGACAGTGGGAGCACACCAGAGTTGCTTCACCCTTAATCGAATGAGAGAGTTGAGGATGAGTCTAAGCCAATTTCAATTAGTGAAGACAATAATCCATAATTATGAAGGAGAATACATTCTAAAACTCTTAAAGGGCATTTTTCAATAGAAAATGAGGCTTATATTGTCACTTCTCATGATGATGAAGAATATAAAAGAAGACACTTGACCCTGCAAAAGAAAAGTGGAAAGTTGCCTTGGAAGAAAAAATGAAATCTATGAGAGTCAATCAAGTTTGGAACTTAGTTGACCTACCACCAGGACATAAAACAATTGGAAATAAATAAATTCTTAAAATAAAATGTAAGGCGATTGGTTCCATTGATAAATACAAAGCTCGTATATTGACAAAAGACTATACTCAATAAGAAGGTATATGAGAAACTTTTTCACTTATTATTAGACTTTCCTCTATTCGCATAATTCTAGCTATTATTGCACATTTATATTTAGAATTACATCAAATGTTAAAGGCTAAAAGCACAAAATCTACAAGCTTCAAAGATCCATATGGTCTAAAGCAATCATCTGGAAAGTGGTACCTCAGGTTTCACAAAGCCATTTTGACCTATGACTTTAAAATGATTGATAAAGACCACTACGTCTATGTTAAAAAGCCAAATGACAAATTTGTAATTATATCTCTTTATGTTGATAACATTTTGATAGTTGGACATGAAATGGAGTATGTGATGGATATGAAGAGATGGTTATCCATATATTTTAATGTGAAAGATATGGGTGAGGATGACTATATATTGGGAGTTAAAATTAAAAGAGATCGTTCAAAGAAACCAAAAGATTCTAGAACGTTTCTACATGAATAGTTGCAAGTTTATAGATACTCATGTGTCAAATGGTGAGGCCTTAAACCTTAATATGTGTCCTAAAAATCTACAAAAACAAAAAGAAATGTCCATTGTACCATATGCTAGTGTTGTAGGAAGTCTTATGTATGTTATAATGTGCACTCGCCCAGACATATGTTTTATTATTGGGCTAGTTATTTGGTATCAATCAAATCATGAATGAGAGAATTGAAAAGCTATGAAAAGGATTTTAAGATATCTCAAAGAAATAATGGATTATTGTTTGTGTTATCAAGGGTTAGAATTGCGTCTAATTGGATATTTAGATGTTGATTGGGGAGGAGACCTTGATCAATGCAAATTCACATTTGGTTATGCATTTTACTCAATAACGACATTATTTCTTGAGTGGTAAGAAGCAAACTGGCATAGTCTTATCAACTATGGAAGTTTAATTTATCGCATGTTTAATTGTTGTGCAAGAATCAGTTTGGTTAAGAAGATTCTTTGGAAATTTGGGTTTTCAACATGACTGTGAAGGAGTCATTACAGTCTATTATGATAATCAAGTAGCAGTTGCTTTCACTAAATATCCCAAATATCATAGTAGAACCAAACATATTGATACAAAGTATAATTTCATTAAAGACATTATTGCCAAACGGGAAGTAATAGTATGATACATTTCTACACGTCAAATGGTAGTCGATCCTCTTCCTAAGCCTATACCAAGAGATGTTTTTCTTGCACATGTAAATTCTCTTAGATTGCATAGAATTTAGATAATTTATTATCAAATGTTATTAAGCTTATATTGTATTGTTTGAATAAATGCAAATCATTATTATTTTCTCAAATATTTTATATTCATGATTAATGATATATACACATCACATACTTAAAGCTCAACAAAAAGGATGTCACACAAGTTTATGATTGACTCACTCACATAAGTAATCGCTTCTAACTCTAAGTTGGCGAGAAGAAATGAGACATTATGTTAAGATTGTTGCCTCAAAAGAAAGTGAAATGAGGTTGAATCCATATAAACAATCGATTTGGATTGCCTATATTCAAATAACCTGTGAAAGCTAAATATGAACTCTCAGTTTATAAACTTGCTAAGAGAAGGAACTTAGAGAATTCAAAGTTAGGTGTTGATTAGTGACTGAACTTAGATCTCTACGGTATTTTATTAGACATCAAAGAAATAAAAAGTATTGTAATGTGTGATTCATACCATGTGTGCTTGTATGACTAACGAGGTAGTGGGAGAACAAATTCATACTTATCCATTGTGTGAGACCTCAAGGATAAAATTTTATCCTTATAAACATACCCGTATACTTCTTTACTGATATTTTATATTTTATATTTGGTATTTTGTTATCTTAGCATGTTACCTATAGTCATAGATGATTCGACCTATGAAAGTTGTTTAGAAAAATGATCAAGTATAAATTACAAATCTGGAGTGAAAAGGAAGACTTTGTCCAGTGTGTTCATTGGCTAGCAAATTTTATTACTTGATAGAAGCATGAGTTGATTATGAATACACAAAACTGATATGTACAGAACAAGAATCATAAGGTATTACAATATTTCAGAAGGACAAGTTTAGGGCACTGCGAGGATATTTAATTAACTCTTAATTATTTTATTGGTTGAAGCTTCTACGTTATTCTTAACAGATGCACAATAATAAGCTTCCAAGTGCAGGTTTGCTCGTTAGGTCGCATGACCTATTTACGGGTATGAAAATATTTTTCTTATTTTGACCTATTCAGAGAGTCTCATAATGGAGTCTTTACCTGTCATGTGCGAGTGGGAGATCTTAGATTTTGAGTTCGGTCGTCCATGGCAAGTTGACCCAAACCATCTATACTTCTGTTATAGAAAAATGATGATGATAGTTATCTAATGATTAGCAACTACCAAGTAGTTACCAATACATTAGTAACTACTTTGTTGTATGTTAAAAACATTTAAAAATATATAACATAAAGTAACTTCGCTATCATTACAAAAGAAAACAACATTTTCATATACAGTACATTATCCCAAAAGAAAATCATAGTATTTGGGTTATGAACAATAGTTTTTTTTTTTCAAGTGATTTACACTAGATTTAGTGGTTGATCAAGTGCAATATTATGGTTATATAAAGACGTAAGTTTCCTTACTTGTTTTTGTATTCAATTATTATGATTTTATGCCTGCAAAGTGTGATTTTCAGCAAGGCATAATGTTCTATTCTAGACTTCACCATGTGCTATCATATTATTATAAGCGCTTAGTTTAATTTGCAAATTTTGTTTAGATTTTTTTTTCAAAAAAAAAATTTGAATGATGGTATAAATAGATTTCTCTAAGATACTTAGTGACTTCTCTACTTAATTTAATTTTATTTATTTATTATGTATTTTAGTGAATATAGCTTTGTTTCTTTTTGGGAAATAAATATATCCGCTTTTATTTAGAAATGCTTTCACATTTTATACGAATAGCTATGGAATGATTATTTATGGCTATTGATATCCTTTAGCCATTATTTTTAGAGTCGTATAAATGATGTATTCAAAGTTCAAATTATTAGCACATCTTATCTGATATTGATATTGATATTGATATTGTTGTTTGTAATTTATTTTGGATATATTTCCCCATTATCATATTCATCTAAGTTGAGATTATAATCAACCAAAACATATTCATAATATTTTTCCAATTACTTAAAAAGTATTTTTAATATCTTGCATACTTTAATTCTAATTGTCATGGCAAAATCTTTTGCCATGATTGTGTTAGTTTGCTATGTTTTGTACCGGGTTTGCCAACGAGTTCGCTCATTGTTTAGCAAAGCGAGCTCGTTCCCACGCTAGTTCTTCATTTTGGCAAGAAGCCCTTTCCTTTGTTAGAGCTTCTTTGCACAATGATGTTCTCATTACTTAAGTTAATGAAGCTTCGCTTTAAAAAAAAAGAATATTTTGTTTTTCAAACTCTCATATTCATTTTCATTGAAATTTTCACACCTCAAACTTTTGATCAAATACTAGATCTACTAAAATTAACAAGAGATTCATTAAATTTACTCATTTTTCTTCAAGATCTAAATGATTTTTTCAAGATATCAATAAGCTCATAAAGATCCATTTGATATCTTATTCTCTAACAAAGTGATATTATATACTTATTTTTTTAGCATGTTTGAAATTAGTGATTTGTTGTGTTTTGTCAAGGTAGATCCCCTCCCTAGTACCCAAAAAAAAAATAAAATTGCAATGGTAGAAAATCAATTTTGGTAATGGTAAGGTTGACTCATGAAAAGCTATTGAAGATTTAGCCTAGATAATGATTATTTATTGAAGTAAAGGCCTATTTGGCCCCTTAAATATTATCTTGTGTCCAAATAAATTTAAAATTAACTTTAGAGTCTTTAACCTCAAATTACTTAAAAGACAGTTCAAAATACTCCAAACAAAGAGCATAAACCACAAGAAATCAAAATGAATTAAAAATAATTAATTAATTAAGATAAAAATCCGCCCTTTTTCTAAAAGAAAATACAGGAAGAAAATGAAAAATTTAAGCTGCAATTGTAGTCCTAGATTCACCATAAGAAATTTTGTTGGATGCCTCTCTAGAGTCCCAAATCAATTAGAAATTATACAAAGAATTAAAATTTAGGACTGCAAAGTCAATAATATTACAGAAAGATTGAAATTTCGCTGCAATTTTAAGTTCTAATGCAGTCCCAAATCAATTAGAAATTATATAAAGAAATTTAAGCTTTCACACATATTTAATGCCTCCACTATTTTGGGATCCAATGGACTATCTAGATGCCCAAAAATTAAAACTTAGAATCAGATGCCCAACACCTTCCTCAATGCCCAGCTGCTCCTTCCTTCCTCTTCACTTGCTCCACCACCATTCTCACCCTCACCCACCACCTACTCTTGAATTGCCCAACTCTTGGCCGCCAAGGCCACTCTCACCCACCACCTTCAACTGCTTCCAAAAGATGGACAAATATTTTTAAGGTAAGAGAACATCTCAAAATTGATTCACAAAACATCATCTTCAATTGAAACAAATTTAACAAAAAATCTCATCTTCAATCAGAAAATAAACAAACTAATTCAAAATCTTAGACAAACAAATAAAATTTTACTCCTTTCTGTAGTTGGTACCGATGGTTCCTAAATTTCAAGTGCCACTGAACGATTTTGGGTCTGGGATACCAGAATCAAGAGGCTCTGTTCAATCTCCCTTGCATGTGCCACTATATTCTACTTGGTTCTTCCTAGAATATGTTATCCAACGTATCTTCTTTCCTTAAACTTACATCTTGATGTGGTGAAGATGTGGACAATGGCGAGAAGGGGTCAGCGGTGGTGGGCAAGGCAACCAACGCCATGTGGCTACTTTTCTTTCTTATTTTATTTTTGATGGTTTTCTTTGAATGTGGTTTTCAGCTTGGTAGAAATTTTGTAGAGTATTGATGAACAACTTAGACTGAATCAATGAAGAGAGTAAAAAAGCTTTTTCCTTCACATTTAAAGAAAAGTAGGAAGATGAAAATACTCATACTTTTCTTTGAATGTGAGTATTTCAAAATTTTGCAGAGAAGCATCATTGAGAAGAAAAGAAGAAGAGTGATTTTTCAGTTTGCATCTTGAATTCAATAACAATAAGTTGGAAGTAATTGTGCTCATTATAATATTCATTTTTATGTAGTATTATAACATAATCATGCATCATGTGATAAAGGTATAATTATAAGCTAATCATGATCATTAAAACATTCAAATGAGAAGTATTTGCATATGTTATACATTACTTAAAGATTATTGATGTTTGCCTAAGCTATGTGAGTCTTTGAGAATAATTGAAATTCTCCTAGCTAAGTTATGACAGTGATAAGAATGAATGAAAGTAGAAGTAACTCATACATGCATTGGCCAAGGTTAGAATTGATCTCCCCACCTCATAATGACTAATTAACGATAAGTAAAATGGCTATAGTTGAGTTGACCTCCCCAACGTCATAAGAAAAAAATATATTATGTATGACCAAGGTTTAAGTTGATCTCTTGTAGTTCCAATTGAAGATACGACGCAAAAAGAAGATGGAGTCTCTTATAACCTAATATGAAAAATTTAATGAGTCAAATCATTTTTTTTTGAGTTATTGTATGCTTTGATATGAAGCGTAAGATTTAAATTATATGTTTCATATGAATTATATTATAAAAATTTGTTTGAGCATGATAGTGTATATTATAATAAATAATAACTATTCACTGAGTTTCTCTAAATTTACCACAACTACAACTTAGCATATGTAGCAGGTCATATAAATTAAAAAAACTAGGAAATAAAGTTGATGAAGGTATTCCTTGTAGGTACTATTTCCTTTTCTATAGATTCCTTGCAATTTGTTTTAATCTCTTGAAATTATGTAATTAATAAAGGTCATATACGTAGAGAATATAAAGATTTGTAATCCCATATTCTTAGCATCTTTGCAATGTTACGAATTTATGAATGATTGGAGATAAGCTGGTCATTGTTGTGCACAATTAGAGGTGCCATTCTTAAATTATGCTTTATCTTAATTATGGGTTAGAAATGATATGAGTTGAGATCACTTCTGAGGTCCCTTAATAAAGCTTCAGTGCAACTTAAAAAATCAGATGAGCTCTCTCTAAGGATAAAAGAGTTACTATAGGTTATTTGGAATGATAGGAAGGGTTAACCACATAAGTGTTTTTCAATATTCCAATTAGTCTCTTGGATAATTTAAGTGAGATATAATAGATGAGATAATAAGATATGTTAATTTTTTGTAGTTTAATTGCTCTAGTATCCAATGGTCTTAAATTTATCTATTGTTTAATGCTTATTCGCCCTCTATATTTAAATTACCACACATGTAAAATTAAAATTTCTTATTCGACCTCTATATTTAAATTACCACACATGTAAAATTAAAATTTGAACTTGAAATTTTACCATTTTAAAGATAATTTGATCATTTATGTTTGTTAAGCTAAAATTTTGCTTAAGATAATTTTTTGTCAGGTAATCATTGATATAATTTTATTTTCAAACAGGAAGGCGCTGAGTTTCTTAGTTCAACATCCATTTAATATTATCCGTTAAATACTTATGCAATCAATAGTCTAGCAATAAAATGTAGTATTTCCTTAGACAAAAAAAAATTTAGATTTAAATCTCTCTCTTGTTTTTTTTTAAAAAATAATGAATAAGTTTCCTTTAAAAATCACCCAATAGAATTCAGTGATTATTTAATAAGTTCAACTTAAAATAATCATTTACGTGTTCCCTAAAAAATTTCACCACAGGTGACATGCAAGCATGACAATAAACAAACCATGATAGCATCCTTTTATTCCACTTGAAAAATACACGTCTTTTTTGGGCCCTCAAAAAGAGAAAGGATAAGATAATCATAGAAAAGTGATGAAGAATTCTGCCTGATAATTATTAATTAAGTCATGTGATTTGCTTGGATTAAACTTGCGATTCTGATCACGTTACAATAAAGTCTTTCAATAATGCCAAATTGTTTTATAAATTATAGATGAAGTTTTCTATTATTATTTATCTTAATTTTTAATATTAATTTTTTCCAATTATCTATAATAGTTATAGCTACTTTGGTTCGTGACTTATTTAAAGTCATTGATTATTATTTGAGAAATTTAATTACAAATAGATGTTTTTTATTTGGAATAGATACTTTATTGTAATATATATTAATACACATGCGCACACACATATATTTATTAAAAGATAAAATTAAAATATAGATTCTCTTTTTGTTTAATACTCTATTTTTCTAATTTAAAAGGTTTTTTATTTTATTTTTCTTTATTTTTATGAAGCCACATAAAATTTTTAATAATTTAAATTATAAAAGATTAATTGAATCTTGATATTGAAGAAATGCATTTATGTTTTCTAAGAATACATTCAATGAATGACCCGCTTCTCTAGAAAATAAATTTTTTATCATATATTCATGGTTGTGAATTCAATATGTCTGTAAATAGATAAATATCTTTATTTAGTATTATTTCTTTTTTATTTTAAAAATTTATTTATTTATTATCTTAGACTTTATGAAGCTACACGAAATTTTTATAATTTAAATTATAAAAAGGGAACGTTAGGATTAATTGGAGTTTTTATATTAAAATAATATATTTAAAATTTTTAAGGACTAATCATAATTTAAAGTTAAATTTAGATCATTGGAGAAAATGTTAGGTATGCATTGATGAAGAAATTAAATTAAATTAATACGCTGCCTAACTTTATTGATTTTTAGCCTTGTATTGGTTAATCTAAATATAGATTAAGCTTGAATGATATCTTTCAAGTAATGAGAGTTTGATTACTAATATATATATATATTAGGTATATTAGGTTTTAATTAGAATTATAAACTAGTCAAAGCGAATAAAATATTATCATATTTAAATTTAACTTATTTATTTTATTTCAAATTTAATTTAAAATTATAATTTAAATTTAATGTATTAACTTTTGTCACCAAGTAAATCACTAACAAAAAGATTTTGAAAAAAGCAATAAACGTTATAATAATTGTTAATTAAGTTAGGTATATTTGTTTGAAATATGTGTTTTTCTATTCAAAGCAAATGTTAAATGAACGTCTCCAACATAGGAGTAGCTATCACTAAAAAAGAAAAATAAATAATAATAAAATAGAATTTCGTCAACTTATCTCAAAAAAAAATATATAGATTACGTGCCACAAATACAAGCGTCAATTAGGAAAATATGAAGCATGGCATGCAAATGGAATTAGGTGGCAATGTATCAATCAAATAGTAAATATTTTAATAATTTTTGACATTTGTACACGTAAAGGAGGAAATGTCTCCAATGAGGTTGATGTTAATGGTTCAAACTTTAATTTTTGATATCTTTCTCACGTAAAATATGTCCTTTATGTCTTTGTCTATACTCAGCCTGGCCAAGAAGGATATACTTTAATTGACTTTTACATGGGAAAAATGCATGATAGTAAAGTGTGATTTTTCTATAGTAGGGTTAAGGTTTTTGTTTGAGATATCTTATATTGCTTAGAGGGTTTAATAATGGTGAAAATATGGTAAATGAAGGAAAAATAACAATGGCAATTAACATGTGTGTAAGTGTATGTTTTTCTTATTTAATCTTGATTTTTTTTTATAATTTTTTAGTCTATAACTTAAAAAGGATTTGCCAGGTTGATTTTAATGTGAGTTTATGTGAAAATGGTTGCATAATAGTTTTTTAATATTTAATTTTTTTTATTCAATTGATTGTTGGAATATTAAATGCAAACACATTTATAAAAAATAAAAAATAAATACTTAATTTAATTATCATTTATATTATACATCAATAAAAAATTTAATTTTCGGTATAATTTTTCAACATAAAATAAGTTAGAATAATTAGTATGCATCCTTTTGCATTGGAACAAAAAACCAGTTCCATTGTCATGACCCACTTTGACATGTGACCAGCATTGCAGAATGGGAAACATAAAAGTCATCGATTCTCGTAATAAACTTCAACAATCAAGATTAGTTGTAATAATTTCTAAATAAGTGTATTTTTTAAAGTTGCATATTTAGATTAAGAAAATAGTTAATTGAAAAAAATTTTAATTAATATAAATTAATACACTTTTAATTGTCTATAACTAAAATTCTACTACTAATATTAATAAAAAAATACTATCTCCGTTCGTAAATAATAGTTATTTTAGTATATTTCACTAGAATTAAGAAACTAGTTATTAGTCATAAATATAGTAGGTAAATAAGTGAATAGGATTAAATTATCCTTAATTAAACGATTTTGAAATTCCATAAATCATTAATAAGAAAAATGATAAGAATAACTATATAATTGAAAAAAATATTTAAAATTTATTAATTGTATAAAAATGACAGATAAATAAAATTTTAGTTTTCTTCTAAAACGATTATTATTCAGGAATAGAGGGAGTAATCAATTATAAGAGAAGGGTTGACGATGAGGATAAATTTGAAAAAAAATCAATTAATATTAAATTGATATTCTAAAATGATAATTATATTAAAATAAAATATTTTTTTTAAAAGAGTTTATTCAAAAATGAAAGAATAATTTTTAAAATTTAATAGTAAACCAATTGAAAAAAAAACTTATTTTGTAAACATTATTATATACGTTTATCAAAAATAACAACAGGTTCAATATTCATGAAAGTCTTATTCACAACTAGTCATTTCAAAGGGAGTCATTTTATAGCACACGTATTTCACTAATGAATCATAAAATTTAAAATCGTGAGATTACTTATTTTTTATCGTGGCCATTGAATCAAATAACTGATAACTTTATAAGAAAGTAAATTAATTTAATAACTTAACCTACTACATTTTTTACATGTTATTATTATATTCGCCCAAGTGCATTTTTTTTTTTCAAATCTCTTTCACAATCAAAATTATATTTTGACCATTTGAAAGAGGAACCATTACCACGGATGATCACATCTTCAAATCCACAAAATAACAATATGTTCTTTTCATAATTTCAATTTATTGCCTATTTTATTTTGGTTTTCGGAATAGTGTATGATATGCTGATGATCGGTCAAATCTTCAAAGCCAACAAGGATGGAGAAACGATGATATAAGTTGAATGGTGATGATACAACAGTGAAATTATGTGTCGTTAAGATCATGGTGACTACAACTTGGAAAAAAAAAAAAAAGAAGAAGAAAACAATATCACGACGACACAGTTTCATTAGATCAAATTAAAATTTGATGAATGTATTATGATCACAAAATGAATTTATGCCTAGAAATACATCACCTTGTCCTGGTTGATACTGTATATCATTTTGATTCCCATCAAGAACACGAACTCACATTATGTTATTCCCAGAAAACTCGAAAATGACTACTATATTGTTGGTTTCAAGGAGAGGC
>CATIWR010684701.1:0-13807 GCA_949677035.1 Omphalea diandra | reverse complement strand
TATAAATTAAATATAATTATAATATTCCAAATTATTATAATTATAAAATTATAATATTAATATTAAAATTAAATATTATAATATATTAATATTTAATAATCTTTTAGTAACCTTAATTTATATTATTTATATTAATAATCTTAATATTTAATATTCTATTAATTTATAATCAATTTATAATATTAAATAATATTAATAATAATAAATAATATTAATAATTTAATTATAATATAATATAATATAATAATGAAATTAATAATAAAATATTAATATAATAATAAATAAAATATTTAATAATTTAATAATAATAATTCCAAATAAAAATAATAAAATAATAATATCAATAATATTAATAATATTATTATTATTAATATTATTTAATTAATTAAACTTAATATATGTAACTATTATAATACATTATTATTGTTTTAATTAAAAATTTTCAAATAAATAAAATAATAAAAGTAAAATATTGTAATTAAATTAGTATAATAAATTTTAATAATAATAATATAATTATTGTAATATAAAAACAAAATATTCATAATTTCACTTTTTTCTTTTATTGGTCTTTTTTCTCTTTACTTCCTATAAAATTTTTCTTTATTATATAAAAATTAAATATTTAATAGTTTTAAAATCCTAAATTAATGTGAATTTTTTTTATGTTATCAAGTTTTTTAAATTGTTTTTATACAAAGTACTTTCACTACCAACAAACTATATATTTTTTTAATTAATTGAAAAATTAAATATTTAATTATTACCTTGTCACATGACAAAATAAAAAAATATTTTGTTATCCCTTATTAAACATATTATATTGTTAATACAATTCTTTGACAAATTGCGACATTTGTCTAAAATTGAGTCATAATATATTGATTAATTGATTGATTACACCAAGATAAAAGGAAAAACAAGAAAAGGTTACAGTTGACATTCCGATCTTACTTCAGAAGCCTCAAACCCTGCAAAAGTTTTTTTTAATAAAAATTACCCCTTCCTGCCTTGAGAAAAGAGAAAACAAATGATAGTAGGGTACTACATTACAGCACAAGGAATCAAAATTCATTTGACATACAAATATTTGATTATTATGAAGCAAACGAATAATGACGTAATAAAAAGATGGTGAAATATAAAACATAAGTTTCATCGTAAAAGAAATAAAGAGTAGGGTTGCATCAATGAATTCACAACAAAAAACTCGATAAAGATGAAGTTAATTGAAAGCAATCATCAAGTCCAGAACCCAAAAAAAGAGGTACAATACACGATTTTCAGAAGCTAATAACATGGGAAAGAATTTTGATGAGAAGTCATCTTCCAAGCACCGCAATTCTTTCATGTTCGAATAAACAACACAGACACATTCATGCCATTTAAGTGCTTTCCATCTGAGGAAAGACTAAAAAGGATCTAAATTTCATATATGTACAACAAAGAAGAAGAACAGATTTAAAAAAAAAAAAAAAAACCCAACTTTTGCAACTGCCTATCCATTCTTTCCTTTAATACCTAGTTTCAATTTCTCTCATCATCTTGAAGTTGGAGAGGTTGGGTAACCAGCCCAGAACTGCTAGTATGGCAGGCAGATAGAACGCAATTTGCAAATTTTAAGGGCTGAGAGTTTGTATTAGAATTGACTAGAGCGAGAAAAGGAGAGAATTTGGTGGATGCCTTGAAGTGCGAAATAAACCAGCATTACTGTAGCACAAGGAGGAGATTGTAGAGAGTAGGCACCAAGCATTCCAAATCAAGTACTCAAAATTACATTATTGATAAGCCAAGAGAATAACTAGTAGCATGACATTTATGGAGCTAAATTTAATTAAACATACTCTTACCAGGATTAGAAATTCCCAATATTCGAATCTTACTCATACTAGAATTATGAATCTTAAACTAGGAAAATTCTAAACTAAAAATAAATAGGATGGTAAAACAACTTATAAATTTTCCTCATCACAATAGAACTCCTAAATAATACTAAACATGAATCTTCATAATTATATTTACAACAAACTATGAATTCTATAATTAAAAATTAAATTAAAATCATTCCTAAATTTGATTTTTTTCTTGATTTTTTTCTTGTTGCATCACGTCTCCTTCATGACTTCACATTTCTATGATTCTCACCTCAAAATTCTGTTGGTACGAGGATAACCCTAGGCTAAGTTATAGTATCATATGAATGGTCAACAACATTGAACCACACCAGTGTTTATATTTGTCACGTTTGGTATTATGATTACTAGGGCCACTGTTCTATGTTCATGCCCTCCTAGCTCAACCCTCATACAGTTACAAACAATCAACATACAGGTAACTGCATATGTACTATAATATAGTTTGGCTAAACAACTTGATTCGAAAAATATGAAACAATAGTTATGCTCCCAAATTTATTCCTTCTTCTCAAGCATCAAAACAGCAATTTGAGAGAGGAGTAGACATACATGAAGGAATATTCACTCTTCAGTCTCATTTTTTATCCTGTCCTGAGCAAGCTGTATAATCTATTTTGCAACCTATTGGCAAGTTGGTTGAATCACCCGAACATGCTCATGAAAAGCACGCCAAAAAATGAAAACATTACCAGCTACCTAATCAACTGCAATACAAGTATTACTAAAACTATATGCTCCATTTGTTTTCCAGAAATATTTTCTCGAAAAGTATTCTGCATTATTTCAATAAGATTTACAGTTCAAACTTAAGACAGCCAGTTAGTCAGTCAATCAAAAGGAAAAGGCTCAAACATTGCATAATCAAAATATGTATCTGGCAGGTGTTAAATATAATCAACAGCAAGGTTAATTAGACTTTTGAAACCCCATAGCAATCCATTGTCCTTAGTGAAAGCAAACTACCATTCTTAGATGAATATTCTACCACACCTAGATAGTAACATCAGTCTATAAACCATTGCAATAGCTCCTATTATAAAAAATTAGTTGTACCTTGGAAGTTCTCAAGTCATTCACTGCCATGCGGAGAGAGTCATCTGATAGTATTAAGCGTGAAAGTGCGCCAGTGCTTAACCTGTGGGAGTGGGATATTCAAAATCAAGTGGGCAAAAACTCGGCAAAGAATTGACTTTAGTTACTTGCAAAGCCTAATAGGACGAGAAAACCTGGCTAATATGGTAAAGATTCACAGTGAAAACCAGAACATAGTGGAATTTTTAATATGTTCTAATCATTTCTAAAAGTGAACAACTTTTATTGGCTGAAGAACTAGCGACTTATAGGATGCATAAAAATTTAAGAACACGTACCCCAGCAATTTTGCTGCTTCTGATATAGAACCATCTACAGCAAAGACTAGATCCAGCAGTGCTTGCATTCCCTGCATTGAAAAGTTTTACACATCTTCCTCAAGCTCAGTCAATAAAAATGAACTGCATATAGGAAAAAGAAGAAAACAAAGAAATACGATACAACACCAAAACAAATTTAAGATTATTTGGCCCAATTTGTGGACCACAATCTGATCCTCTAATGGTTGACTTAGGAGGCAGAATTTGAAGAAGCTCAGGAGGAGGCAAATATGCATTAAGATCCACATTGTTCCTGACTAACAGTAGCATAGCAAAATGCATAAATTATTGTTCTTGTTGTTGCACAGAAAAAATAATAATTTTTTAAAAACATAAAAAGAAACAGAAAAAATGATAGATACCTTTGAGAGCTAAAAGGGTACGTAGGCGTCGCAAGGCAGAAGCCCGATTCTTGTGCTGTGAGCGGTCCTCAACAGCCTGTTATAGGGGATTTAGAAAATAACAACAAAGTAAGATGCAATTCGGATAATGGGATTCTGAGGGCAATATGGAGAGAGAAGGGGGATTCCCAACCTGAGATATAATACCAGTAGGGAGGTGCTTGAGACGGACGGCAGACTCCCGCTTGTTGCGGTGCTGACCACCAGGGCCTGATGCCTTGAATGTGTCCATCTCACACTGTCTCATGAGTTCTTCATCGGTTAATTCCAAGAATCTCTTTCCATTCTCATTTGCATTAGTAGCAGCACTTTGAGCAAAGGAGCGGATTTGTCGCTGGAGAAATTCTGGCCTTATTCCTGTTATACTAGTTGTTGTATTTGTAATGTTATTGAAAGTGCAATAATAATTTGAGACACCACTGCCATTACTTCCTCTGCTTTGGCCTGCAAGTTTAATAAGACGAATAGATTTCCATCCCAGCTGAGCTGCCATTATCACTACGTAAGGTTACTGAAAGTCATCCAGGTAAGAAAACATATATACACCAAGAAGCCCAGCCCATTAGCTGTTTGTAGGATAATTTCTTATTTAACTGGCAAGAGTTAGCCAAGGAAGTAAGTGCATTTTGATATTATGTTTGGTTGTAAGGAATTTTACAATGTGATCAACAAGTTAATTTAGTTAAGTAAGAAACTCATTTTCTCAAACAAATTTATAAATCATTTATGGTACTAAATTAGGAACAATATTACATTTCATTAAACACTTCCTAAAAAGTTAATAAGTAAAATCAAACATAATATTGATATAAAAAAAAAAGAAAATGAGAACAAAATACCAATACATCTAATTTTCTAATAAGTAATTCTCTAAAAAGTAACATTATGAATTTACTATGTTGAAAATAAATGAATTTACCAAATTAAATTGAATACACCCTCCGATTCTGAATAACTGGCATTTTAGAGGTGTACTCTCAGATTAAGAAAACAATTAATTAGGAATAATTTCAATCAATATAAACTAATACACCCTTAATTTGTCTCGAACCAAAACTCTACCATTGACACTAATAAGATAGCAAGTAATTAGGAAAAGACAGAGGGGAGTTAATGATGAGGGTAAATTTGGAAAAACACCAATTAATGTTACATTGATATTCTAGAATGACAATTATATTGAAACAAAATTTCTTTTCTAAAAAGTGAATTATTTAAAACAGAGGGAGTATCATTTAATCTTAACTTGTTTAAATAACAACGAATGTTTTTAAGAAATCAAACAATTTAATTTAACTTACTAACATTATTTATTAATTTTTTTCCAATTCCAACCAGGAACCAGACCAGCAGTTCCAGTTGGATTCTCAAAAATATAAAACCAGAAACAAAACCATCATACACGAAGCCAGTTCTAGTTTGGAACTGTGATACGCAGTTCCTATTTCAGGCCAGTTCAGAACCGAAACAATGTCAGGGCTAGCTCAGCCCAAGGGAAAATTTAAAAAAGGCGCTTCTTAGGAAGGTCTATTGGAGTAAGCTCTTACGAAGGCCAATACACAATCCGATATTTAGCTCTGTTGCTTGGTTAGCAATTAGAAACAAATTGTTAACCAGGTCAATCCTGTACAAACGGAAGGAACTGAATGTTGTATAAAGGTCCTCCAGTGTGTGTTGTATAAAGGTCCTCCAGTGTGTCAGACTGCAATTTGATTATACGGTATAGGTTGATTGGTTTGTGGTTGGAGGGTTGGTTGGTGATTTGTTGATCGTCTTCTTGCATTTGTTCTTTATCAGTTTTAATGAAATTCTTTTGGTAAATTAGCCAAAAAAAAATCTGCAACACCAACATACAAATGAAAACTACAACAGAGCTAAATCTTTTACTAAAGTGAGTTCCTTCAATTTCAACTCAATGAATCAACTCAACGCACACAACAGCAACAAACAAATACCTAAAAAGAAGAGGCGAATTACGGGAAAATTTTAAGATGAATTAGGGATAAGAAACTTACTTTAGAGTGAAACAATAGAGTCGAATTTATTAACGTGAAAGATAAAGACGACGGCGACCTGCGAAACAATGAGAAGAGCGGCCACACTTCAGATGTAAATCGGTCGACGGTGGCGAGAGCAGCTGTATTTGAGATAGTTTTCTTGGTTTTTTCCCTTTTTTCGCAATAAATAATGATTACTAACTCGATTCAGCCAAACTTGAGATGGAATTAATCGTAAAACTTTCCTTTTACTATTATTGATTATGTTCATATAATCAGTATATTAGAAGTAAATAATTATTAATTAATTAATTAATATTATTAAAATTATTTTGGACTAAAATTTATCACGTTATAAAAATACTTCCATCTTTGTGAGAGTTTTTACTTTTTTGAGATTTTTTTTGCAAGAATTTGAAATTTGGTGTTATTGATGTCGATTATTTAGTAATATTTTTTTTGTCTAATTTTGACAAGTCATTTTTTCTTTTTGGTATATCTAAAAATAAAGTTATTTTCCTTTTTTAAATTGTTAACTGTCTGAAATATCTTTATTAAAATATAATTTAACAGTATAATTAATTTTCACTCTTTTTACTTTAAAATTATAAATTACTATTGATTTTTTTTTTAATTTTAATGCAAAATACTTTTATTTGAACAAAAATTTCTCTATTTTCTTCCTTGTTCTTCATAAATAAATTTGTAATGATTTTTATACATTGCATTAAAAAACTACTAAAAGTATTTTAGTCAAAAAATAGTTAAAAATAATGATATTAATTGTAAAAAAATTAAAATTTTTAATTTTTGTGTAAATTGAAAGTAGTCTATCAAAATTAAATGAAAAAAGTATATGATAATATATTAACTACTTCAAGTTCGGTATACATCGTATTATAGAGTTATATCATAATTGATATTAGAGATCTTAACAATTGATAAAATATGTAACTATTGAAAAATTTATATAAAAATAGAATTATAATTTTATAGTTGAATTTATAGATGTCATATAATTACTTATGATTTTTCATTATTCTCGATTAAAAACAGTTCCTCTTATTTTTTTTTTCTTCTAAAATGTAATCTAAAATCTTATATAAATTATGAATAATGAGATTTTCATATGAAAGTGTTAACAGATTTTTTTAATTATTTAAAGAAGATAATGCATATATTCTTTTAAATTCTTTTCTCATGGTTTGTTTTAGATTTTTTCTAAAATCGTTAACTTCTCTTCAGTTATATATATATATATATATATATATATATATATATATATATATATATATATATATATATATATATATATATATATTTTAAGAGAAAAAAAGTGTCTGAAAAAATATCTATGTGTTTAGTTTTTTTGATATATATATATATATGTGTGTGTGTATCTCATAGTTACTGATAAATAAAAATACAAATTGTAATTTTTAACAATATGTTAAATTTTTAGTAGTATTTTGTGTGTATCTCATAGTTACATTTAAGTTTTTTAGGCCAGTTTTATTTATGCAAAATGCATATAATATTGACTTATCAAGAAATCTATTATTTTTGTTTATAGTTGATATATATATATATATATATATATATATATATATATATATATATATATATATGTGTGTGTGTGTGTGTGTGTGTGTGTGTTTTTCTTCTCTTATGATTAAAAAAAAAAACTCATAAACTATGTCAAATTTAAGAGGCTTCAATGTGCAAATATATATTTTATCATTATAAACACATAAAATAAGTATACTTGAAAACTTTGAGATTATTTATTATTTAGTTGTACTATATTTGAATGCACTAGAATTTTCTTTGTGTAATACAAATATCATTGACCCAACATTAAAAAATATTATTTTATTACATTAAAATTCTTTCATATACGAGTAAATATGACTAATCATATTTATAAAATATGTACTATTAAATTCAAAATCAATAATTAAAATGTATTTTTAATAAGATAACTCACTTTCTAAAAAAATCTTCAATTTTATTTTTTGCAAAATTTTAATCATGCAATCTAAAATAAATAAATAATTGAATCTTATAAATACAATTTAATATATTTTTCCAAATATAAGAAAATTTCAATCTATTTTTATTTATAGACATAACACAGTATATATGTTTACCTTTTCTTTGCTATAGTCTCGGAATAAATCAGGCTTTTAACCTAATTTAATGTCGCATTCAATAGATTTAGTGAGCAAGACAATTTGCCTCAAAAAGATATGACAAGACAATCAATAAATTTTCTTAATCTGCAATATAATTTGCAATTTGCAACTAATAATGAAGCGTTTGGACGGTGGAATTTCTAATTAAAATTATGAATTTAACTTATTATATTTTGAAAGTATTATCAGTCCCTCTTGTTCGATTACAACCAAGGTGTTCTTTTTTTCTTTTTAGCCAATAATTTATTTAGCTGTCACTAATCAGCTAATGTTATGTCCTTCTACCAAAAATTGTATGTTGCAATTACTTTTTGTAATAGATGATCATACCCATGGAACTTAACATCTCACAGACCAATCAAACACCCAACGGAAATGTGGAAAAACTTAATAGATCATTGTGTATGTTGGAGCTCGAATCTGACACAGAAGCTGCTAGAACTATACTCCACAATGTGCTGGTTGGGACTGTCGTGGAAAGAAAATGTATAAAATTTGGCTTACTAAGGAGCATCCTCTCCAATATGTGTCGTCTATCCAACAAGGATTTGATGTTGAGAAACTCAATAGCCCAAACATGTTTCTCTTCAAGTTTTATTTGGATAGGATTAAAAAAAAAAAAAAAAACGAGTGAAGGATGGGGTACCTTGGAATATCCAGTGCAACCTACTAGTTCTCAGAGATTGGCAACCATAAATTTCGATCTAAGAAGTCGATTTTTTTCAAAGGAAAAATTATGGGTACATGTATGTGGATTACCGTCGGATCAAATGATAAAGAAAAATGCTGAGGTGATTAGTAATACAGTCTTCGCTAGATTAATTGAAGCGGATCCTTTGTCCTTATCATTTGATGTCCATTTGGTTTGTGCAATATACCATTGTTATTGGTTTACGCTGTTTTATGCAATATACCATTGTTATTGCACATGAGTGCTTCCACGCCCTTAGAAACAAGAAACGAGGAAAGATGGGGGCCATGGTAATCAAAATTGATATGAAGAAAGCTTTTGACAGACTGGATTGGGACTTCTTGGAGGCAGTTTTACTGAAAATGGGATTTGATGTCCATTTGGTTGGGAAAGTGAAGATGTGTGTAAAATCAACTCAGTTTGCAGTGAGCATCAATGGGATGGCATCTAAATATTTCAAACCAAAAGGAGCACTTAGGCAAGGGGACCCTTTGTCCATTTACCTATTTATGCTAACCTCGGAAGTTCTTTTAAAGTTGCTCAAAGGAGGAGTAAATAACGGCCTTCTTCATGATTTTAGGATAAAACCCCATTACCCAATCCTCTCCTATATATTGATTGTTGATGATACATTGATTTTTGGCAGAGCTTTAAGTTAGAAAGCCCATAATTTGATGGCTATATTGTCAACTTATTCGAAGGCTTCAGGACAGAAGATGAATGTTCATAAATCTGAGGTTATTTTCCTAGTTAATATTTCAGACAATGAGAAGCGCCCCATTCTCAATATCCTTAGAATACAAGAGTCAATAAATTTGAAGTCATACTTGGGTGTCCCAAGAAGTTGGGGGAGATCTAAAATCCATTCCTTGTAATTTGTTTTAGATAGAATGAGAGAGAAACTTAATTCTCGGGAGGGAAGGTGTTGATCAAAGCAATAACACAAGCCATCCCGATATTCTTTATGTCAGTGTTTAAAATGCCAGCTCAGATCATTTCTAAGATGGAACAGATATTGGCACAATTCTGGTGGCCAAATTCTGGGGCAAATAATGCACTCTATTGGTGTCGATGGTCAGATCTATGTAAGCCAAAAAGAATGGGAGGCTTAGGGTTCAAAAATCTGCAAATCCTTAATCGAGCATTGCTTGCAAAACTTAGTTGGAGAATTGTATCAGAACCCTCTTCTTTAATTTTTGAATTCTAAAAGGAATATATTTTCCACATTTCGATTTCTTGTTTGCCAAAAAAGGGAGATCACCTTCCTGGTGTTGGAGCAACATTATTGATGATAGAGATCTCATTAGTGGTAATTGTTGGTGGAAAGTAGGTAATGGGTATTCTATCTATCAGCATTTGGGAGGATAGATGGATTCCTCAAGCCCCTGGCTTTAAAATTTCATCTAGCAAGCCGGAGAACACAAAATTCTTCTTGGTTTCCTACCTCATTAATCATGATAGTAGATCATAGAGCATGGGGATCCTAAACCAATTGTTCAATCCAATGGGCAGAGATAAAATTTTGAAACTGGCATTGAGGGCTCAAAATCAAAATTTTTATACGGTTAAAAAGGCTATGGGGTCTTAGCAAATTATAATTTGCCAAGCATGGCTTTGCAGCCTTCTCATCTGTTAATGACAGTTCAAAAAGTTTTTTGGAACTCAATTTGGCAGCTGCAAGTCCCACCAAAGGTTAAATTGTTCCTTTGACAATGTGCATTGAGTTTCTTACCAGTGTTGGATAATCTTTTTTCAAGAAGAAGGAGCCTCACCAATTTATGCCCCATATGCAAAGCTAAGCCAAAATCTGTGTTACACATGTTGGTTAATTGTGGACACACTTGAACAACATGGTTCACTTCCTACTTTGGATTTCGTTTTAATTTCTCATCCTTTGTTTCTTTAAGAGATTGGTGGTCGTTGATTCAACCTTGCCAGAGAAGATTGATCTAACAGCGCACACACAGTGCAGGCAATTTGGCTGACATGGAACCAGAAAATATTCGCACACCAAATCATTGATCCGAAGCAAACATGGATCCAGGCGGTGATATATTGGAACAAGTTTCAATCAAGCAGCTCTATAGATGTTCACTCCACTCTGGAGCCCAATGTTATTATGGACCTTCCTCTTGTTCGTTGGCAAAAATTAGACCCAGGAGTGCTGAAATTTAACATTGATTCGTCATGCAAAGGGACCACAGGTAAAACCTCAGCGACATTTGTTTGCAGAGATTCTTCAGGTGCTTTGATTCATGGCAATATCAGAGTGTTCCATTGCTCTTCACCTTTGTTAGCAGAGGCCAAACGCTTTAAGGGACGCAGTCAGATTCGCAAACTTTCTATGTATCCCAAAGATTGTTTGCGAATCTAACTCCTCCATGGTGACAAATTGTGTCAATAACCATACTAAGGAAGTCCCTTGGGAGATAAAGCCTATTATTGATGACATCAAGGAGTTAGCCTCATCATTTGAACCGTGCTTATTCCACAAGATCCCTAGGTTATAACGCAGTAGTTGATTGGGTGTCAAAACATGATAATCTTGTGTTTAACCCAACCTGGCAATGTAATATCCCTAGAGATCTTGAACAATTATTGGTTGATGATGTTTTTTGATCCTCCTTGATTAATGATATTCATTATCATTTATGTTGGAAAAAAAAAAATTATCCATTCCTTTTTTTTTTTTTTTGCTGTGGAAATTCCATTCATACTTTGATATGGGAACGGATAAAATCCATGATCAGAAGAGAGTACATTTGCATGGACATTTCATGAGATGCATACTGTTGGCTCGACATAACATTAAATCCAATCTATTTATATGCATCTTCCCATCAGCTTTATATTTACCCTTTATGTGGGTTATCACACTTTAACATTTTCTTACAAATTCAATGAATGGATTGGATTGAAATATCACCATCAGTTTTCAATTCAGACTAAAATAAAAGTGTTATCAGTCAAATTTAGCTCAGGATCATAGAACTCTTTGGCATTAATCAAACTCTGATAGCATATTTAATATCATCTTAAACTCAAAAATTTATGACAATGCACATTATAGATTTTAGGCATATTAAACTCAAACCTTATAATAATAAATCTATAGATTGTCAATTTGTATGCATCTCAACATCAGTTTTACATTTATTTGATCTAGGATTGTCATACCCTAACACTCCACATGTATTTTCATAATCATACCTCATTAGTGAGATCTAACTTATGGATTTCATAATAGAAATTTCAGAATTTGGCAACCATCTTGTCTACTTGAATTTATTATGTCAAGTTGCTTAGTTATTCTGTACTTAAAATGAACGTTTATAAAATTTCTGAAGATCTGGGGTTAGAATGATATGTTCATGCTAAGTTTCTCCCCGTCCTAACGATTAAGCAATCGGACAGTAGCATGAAAGAGCTGAAATATATAGCAGAAATTTTTTAAAAGAGATTAAGGTTTTGTTTATTTCGCAAAAAATATTTTCTAAGAAAATATTTTTTTTATATTTTCCTTTGTTTTGTGTGTCCATAAAAATTGGTTAACATAAAATATTTTTCTAGTCAAAAGGAAAATTAAGTCAATTTTCAAGAAAATGACTTCCTATTTTCAAAACGGGAAGTTATTTTTTAGATTTTGACAAACTTATCCAAAAGAAAAATAAATCACATAATATTTATTATTATTGATCATTCTTGACTATCCACACCCGTTATCGATCATTGTTGACTAGCGTGATCGTTGGTGATATGTGAGACTCACAAAAAAATTTCATTTTTAATGTATATTTTTATATTAAATATTAAATAATATAAAATATTTATGGTTTAAATTTTGTTATAATCTTATAATTCAAAAGAAAATTAACATTTTTATAGTATGTCCCAAACACTAGAAAATATGTTACTCAGAAAATACTTTTTTTATAAAGTATTTTCCTCAAATAAGTAATACTTATTTTCTGTGAAACAAACGGAGTTTAAATGAAATTATTGCTTTCATTTGTAGAGATTGAAATTATCTTCTATAAATAAATTATATTCTGCATTGTGGCTCACATTTCAATTTTAGCAAGAGATATTTACTCATAAGCCCAACCACGGTCCGAAAATGAATTTTGATAAAACAAATAAAAAATTAATCATACATAAAAAAAATCATTACAAAAGAAAATATTTATTTCCTTAAGAGATACCTCTAAAAGATCTATTGATCAAAGAAAAAAGTGATATACAATTAATATCACATTATTAATTAGATTATACTGATATCATATAACAATTAATTGTATATTACTTACAACCACTCCACTTTTTCCTTTTTTTTTTTTAATATAAGTTTTCTGGACCTAGTCCGGCCAGTAATATATAAATGCAACAAATAAATTGAGTTCAACAAATCGTCGAAGTTACATTTTCTAAAATTTAATAGTAACCCTATTCATATATCAAAATGATGCTTCACCACATTGCATCTTATCCTAGGATACTCAGTCCTTAATCCTTTAACTGATATAACCCTTTTAGATACATTGCATCTTCTAGGTGCATGAGCCCTTTTATGCATCTACTCTACATAGTAGATGGCTTTAGAAATAAATAGCTTTTAGATCATAGTTTGGCACTGACTCGTGATAATGACCAATATATACGTATATGCTGCTATTTTAAGCTCACTATGCAATTTCAGCAATAAATATAAATACAAATATAAGAAAATATTTATTTCCACAAATAATTAGACTCTCTAAAGATCAATTGATAAAAGAAGAAAGTGACATCAAAATTAATTATCATATACTTAAATAGCTTATTGGACAGACATGGTTTTGTGGTTGTGAATGAACATGGCATAATAATTGATTTTTTAGCTACATAAAATAGAGACAGGTACTGTTTTATGCAGAATGAGAAAAATGAGAAAAACGAAGGCAACAAGGATCACACAAAACAGAATCACATTTTTTTTTCTGTTCAAAAAAATGAATACTGTTCAAAAAAATGAATCACATTTTTTTTCTCTCTTTAATTATCATGTCCATTATTCTTTTACTGTCCTTGTTGTTTTCCTATCATCATTCTAAAGAAGACTTTTTTTTTTTTTGGTCGAAACTAAAGAAGACATATTTTGTAGGGCACATATGTATGATCCATATGGGCAGGCCAGAATATATATATATATATATATA
>CATIWR010684653.1:0-32610 GCA_949677035.1 Omphalea diandra | reverse complement strand
ATATATATACATATAATTTGGATACATAATTTTTTCACTTTAAATATAAAATTTGTTTATTTTTATGTTTACTTGTTGTATATATTTTAAATAAATTTTATAGTAATAAAAATAGAATTTAAAATTTAAAAAAATAATAATTTCTATATTTAAAGTAAAAAATTATATATTCATATATAATTAGTTAAAAAATGTATAAAATTTGATACCAAATTAAATAGATTTTCATATAATATTCACTGATTATTTAAATTAAAAAAATCATTTTAAAAGTGATTTTACTAAACACTTGATTGGATAAAAAAAATATCTAAACAACCAAAAAAAAAAATCAGACACATAAGTTACCCCAAATAACTGTGTCCTAACCTTTAGATCCCAAGCCTATGGAAATATTTTAAAAATCTGATCAAAATTAAATCGGCCATATATTTTTAAATTTTTTAAAATTTTTTCAAAAAAATATAATTTTATATTTAATTGATTTTTTTATTTTAACTAATTTTTTATTTATCGATTTGAATATTGAAACAAATTAAATTAGCAGTTAATTCTCGATTTTATCGATTTGATTCAATTATGAAAATATTAAATTTACGTAAAAAATTGTTTTCTTTAAAAAAAAAGAAAGTTTATGATATATTATAATTCATCAAGTATGTTGCAATTCTCAAAGTTAATGAAATTCTGTGGAAAATTTCACTAAATTAGGATTTTATTTTACGCGTAATAATTAATTGATACTTCACATATTACACTGTTATAATTTTATATATTATTTAAAAAATATTTATAAATATCAAGAAAATTAAAATTTTTAATTAATTAAATAATTTATTTTTATATTTTAATACTTTTAAATTTTATTTATATTTTTCTAATTAAATTGTTTAATATGATAATGTTTACATTTGTTTATCAAATGGTTAGTTTGAAAAATAACAGATCCTTTTATA
Source organism: Omphalea diandra (assembly GCA_949677035.1). Lineage (NCBI taxonomy): Eukaryota > Viridiplantae > Streptophyta > Magnoliopsida > Malpighiales > Euphorbiaceae > Omphalea > Omphalea diandra. The sequence goes on along the minus strand of CATIWR010684653.1, from coordinate 31,654 downwards.
TAAACTCTGAAATCAAACAAATCATAAATTTCTGTATGAAATAAAATTTTAATAATTAATTATATTATAATTAATAACAGCCAATGATTTTTAATTTTCTAATCTAATAAAAGCAAAGAAATATATTTTTTACCTTAATAATATTGAAATCAAGAATTTTTGTAGGTGCAAATATTTATTATTCAAGTAGTATTTACATATAATATATAGCTAATAAAATATTTTATTTTAATGGAGTCTTTAATGATGTGGACCAGTTTGGAAGTTTTTTTTTTTTTTTTTTTTTTTTGACATGAAAGCACATTTTTAGGACCATCGTTCGACAAATCGAATTAGTAGTAGGGACCAATTTAAACTTTTCCCTTTCTTCGTCTATACTTCAGCAGTGGAAGTAAAGAAGGCACCAAAATGTGAGTGAAAAGTTTGAATTATGAAGGAGATTTTTCCCTTTTTGTCCCCTTTAAAGATTCCAAATGTATGGTTTAGGTAAACAAGCAGAGGTAAAGATAGCGTTTAAATCAATTAGATTTTTCATTAATGGAAGAATGTGTACAGTTGCTTATAAAGATTCATATGACTATACAAGCTTGTTAAAACTATGCAAAACCATCAAATGTGTTAAAAAAGTGCATTCCCAGATTATTATTGGGGGATTTGAGCAAAACCAATTTGTTGGTTCGAAGTTAGTAGGCAAATATTGTGATAGCAATGGGTCAAATATGAGAGATGCGCGCAAGGTGTTCGATAGTTTGTTTGAAAGAGATGTTTTTCTTTGGAATATGGTTATTCACGGATATGCAAATTTGGGTCCTCAAGAAGAAGCATTGAGTATGTATTCTGCAATGCAGATGAGTGGTGTTTGTGCTAACCGATACACATACCCTTTTGTGCTTAAGGCTTGTGGTGTTCTGAGGGATGGAAAGAAGGGTCAGGTGATTCATGGGCATGCTGTGAAATTCGGGTTTGATGCCGATTTGTATGTTGGGAATGCACTTGTAGCTTTTTATGGTCGGTGTCAAGATGTTGAGATGTCAAGAAGAGTATTCGATGAAATTCCCCAGAGAGATGTTGTTAGTTGGAATTCTATGATTTCAGGTTATACTGCGAATGGATATGTAGATGACGCCATGACATTGTTCCAGAAAATGCTAAAGGATCAGATAAACTGTGTGCCGGATAATGCCACCCTTGTTGCTGTTCTTCCTGCTTGCGCTCAAGCAGCAGATATACAATTGGGTTCTTGGATTCATTCTTACATCATAAAGACAGGCATGGAAATTGATGCTCCACTAGGCAGCGGCCTAATAGCCATGTATGCGAATTGTGGTCTTATCAACATTGCCCGAAGTATTTTTGATCGAGTCCATGAAAAAAACGTTGTGGTATGGAATACCATGATAAGATGTTGTGGTATGCATGGCTATGCAAATGAGGCACTCCAAATGTTCTCACAGTTAATAGAGAATGGTTTGCATCCAGATGGTGTTATGTTTTTGTGTCTGTTGTCTACATGTAGTCATGCAGGAATGGTTGCAAAGGGGCGAGAATTGTTTGCGAGAATGGGAGATTATGCAGTTGAGAAAAGTGAGGAGCATTATGCTTGCATGGTTGATATACTTGGCCGAGCTGGATATCTTGATGAGGCTATTGCAATTATCAATTCAATGCCTATGAAGCCAGGGAAAAATGTCTATGGTGCGTTGCTTGGTGCTTGTAGAATACATAACAATATAGAACTTGCTGAAGAAGCTGCACTGAGACTGTTTGTTTTAGACCCACAAAATGCTGGACGGTACATTATCCTGGCGAAGATGTATGAAGATGTGGAGAGGTGGGATGATGCAGCAAGGGTGAGGAAGATAATACGGGAAAGGGAAATTAAGAAGCCAATGGGCTATAGTTCAATTGAGGTGGATTGTGTTTACCACACATTTGGCGTTAAAGATGAGTCTCATCCATGTACAGAGCAGATCTTTTATGCATTGGAAAGATTGGATAGGATTATGGGGGATGAGTTGCGGCACACGTGACATACTATTTTGATGCTAAAATATGGTGGGAGAAACAAAGCAGTGAAGTTATCAGCAGCCTGCAAAATATGATTCTCATAAAGTCACTGATCGCATGCAAGAAATCCAAGAATGACGACTGAGCTGCATTTTGAAGCCGCTAATAAGTTAAGCCGAAGTCAATTCAATGTGGCTGCAAGTTTGCCTGCCATTTTTTGCAGGCGCCTATTGCAACGCAGACTTTAAAGCAAATGAAGATATAAATACGAGTGTAAGTTTCATGGTATTTAAATGACGTACACTAAACTGCACCGTTAATATCGATAAATACTGATATCGATCGATATCAATAATTTTCGGTATTAAAATTCAATTTTTGGTGGTATCGGTATCAATTTGGTTTTTTAAAAAATTAAAAACATTAACCGACGGTATATTGTTTATTATGATATTTTATTTATTGTTTGCATTGATTTGAAAAATATTGTGTTAATTTAAAAGACATTGTAATTTCGACATCAATATTGAATACTACCAATACCGAATTATATTAATGGTATCATTTTTTATAGTTTTCATAGTTAATTGTATCAAAATCAGTATTATATATTACCGGGATCAGTATTAGAGGTATTGTAAAAAATGACGGTTTTGATAGCTGTGGTATACCTATAACAGCCCTAGCCATAGAGAACCAAACATACAGAATCTGCAATATATGATTGTCAGAAAATCTAGAAATCATTCATTCCATACAAGCCAATATTTACATGTCATTATTTCATGGTCACTTTGCACAACAATATTGAACTATTCACATGTCATCCTTATACTTCTCACACGAGGACATCAAATTACGATCTCACACTAAACTTAGGATATTGACAGAAATAAAAACAATTAAACTAAGTACAGCTCACCAAATCTGCCAAACTACAAATGCAGCAACATACAAAACTTTTTCTTCATCAGCTTTGTATGAACACAAGTGAAAGGAGATTATGTCGTTAAAATGTCAGGACGTTGGATGGAATGAGCTCCAATTATCTTACCACCAACATCTGGAAAGGTCTCGAATCCAGGTAGGGGCCGTACTTTTCCATCAGCATCTACCTGCAAAGGATACCTGAGAAGATGGCCCTGCAATAGCGTGAAATTTGGATCTATGTATCTCTTCCAGTTGTCTTCTGCAATACTATTCACTTTCTTCACACAATCCAAACTCTCAGGCTCCAGGAATGATCCTTGGATCTCACCAAGATGCTCTGCCCAAAGTGACATTCTATATCCATGTATCTGCATAATGCATTGATTATGTTCATCTAGTCACCAATAGGTGGTAAGGAAAACCCAAAAACAGGAATTCTAAATAAGAGGGAAAAAGTTTTTCAAACCAACCTGACCATATGGATGTCTCTTCTTCGCAGCCCATGTGTAATGGGGTTGATATGCACCCATGGCTATCTCAGTGTCTTTCGAACCAGCCATTGATCTCTGGTTAATATTGGCAGATCCAATGATAACATACTCATCATCCACAATCATCCCCTTTGCATGGACATAAATCATATATCTCTTAAATTTTGTAGAACCAGAGACCTGAAGAAAATTGAAATTTAAACAAATTTTTTGAGTTTATTGCAGACTGAATGAAAGCAATAGAAAACTGCGCTTCACTGCTGCTTAGAAAGTTACAATTTTTACACAGGTATCTATATATGTCAAAAAAAAAAAAAGAAAGTTGCAATTTCCACTAAAAACATTTGGGACCAGGATGTTAAAATGAAAATCTAATCAGACCATTAAGGCTACAAACCCAAAGAAAATTATGATTTGTGAAAGATGAAGTTTGGATACCCACAGTGATTCTCAGTAATTAGAAATATAGATCCATGTGTTTCTTTTCATTTTAAACATTCTATAACAGAGCCACTGAAACAAGCATGAGAAAAGCCAAGTTTCAAATACAAGCAGATACTACATGGAAGGGACAGATGCCTCAAAAATCAATAGCAGAAAATTAAGAGAATCCTGCCAGTGGTCCTTTGGCCTAGTGGCACCTCTTCTGGTCCATTGAGCTTCAGAGGTATACAAGTTTCAAATTCTGTTTCCTCGCTAATGTGTGAATGTGAATCAGTGGATATTGCAGGTAGCAGCCTTATTGCTGCTTGAGGCTTATCCTTTTGCATTATCAGATATCGGAAAGATTATAAGCTAAAAGTCATTTGAATGGAAAAAGTCTCTTACTAACAGTTCTACTTTGTTTACATTTCATAACCAAACTAATCATCCAGTTGATAAATGAATTAGAAACTTCAACATTCATCATTCAATGCATAGTTTCAAGATGTCAAAGCATTTCTTGGGTTTTGAGTACTTCTTGGGTTTTGGCTACCAATGAAGCCACTTTTTAACAAAAATAGGCTCTTGTAGCTATACCAATCACTTGAAGTCAGGGGTTCAAATCTCATCTCCGCAACATTTGTTTTAATAAAAAATTTAGTCGCATTAGTAAGAAGCCACAAATATCAATTAACCAAAATGGATAGCAACTATTTTATAAATGCCCAAAAACACAACAGATAATGATATGAATAAGAAAACGTCACAAAGCACTAAACATTCTTAAACAATTACCACTTCACCATTGGTGCTTGACACTGGTTCTGGATTTTCTTCCCGTTTACCAAGGCAGTAGAAATTGAGGTAATCTTGAGGATGCGAATCTTCAAGTTGCATTGACTTGAGTTCTCGTGCAACTATATCATACATCATTTGCATTGTCTGGCTCTGCAAGTTTGAAACTTGCAAAGTGAGAAGATTAACCACATTGTCCCATTTTCTTGAAAGAAATTCCTGACATCTTATAACAAACTCACCAAATTTCTGCAACAATCCTTAAATAAAAATAAACTTGTACTCTGAGCCAACGGTCTCCAATAAACTAATAAACTATCCTATCAGTTTGCAACCATGTTGGAAAAATTTGCACTTGATTCTCAAAGATCCAACAAGAGTCTGAATCATATCTAAATATTTAAGAAGTTGAAATTTATAAAAAAGAAACAAGCCAAGCTAGATACCTTCAACTCTCATATCTTTTTAAAAGAAAAATCATGGCTAAATTGAGGTAAGTAATTAAAAACAGCAAATTTAGCAGAATACCCTTTCTCCACTGAAGTTTCTCAACATTTTAATTCAAAACAGTACCACTTAATGGTATACAGATCAATCATGCCAAACCATGCACCCTAGAGTTTAAAAGTATAGCAACTTAGTTCTGTCCTCACACTTTATGGGATGAAAATAATCTCATCTTATAAAGGATCCCAGGATGATGCACAATGAACATAATGGTGTAAGAAAAATAAAATGGAATTCTTTCAGTTGATGAAAATGTAAGATGTTATGTTTCATATCAGTTAATACAGTTCAGGGGAACATCACCTGCCAAAACAGAATTTCTTGCATGGCGATATCAGACTTTGGATCACCTTCAGGCCACATTGGTATCACAATATACACTGCAAATCTCTCATTTGCTCTAATTTTACTCGCAATCTTCAATGCCAACTCCATTGGAATCAGATTATCAGCTCCTTCAATCATATGAATTTAAATAGTTTTAGTCCACAACCCTTTGCCCAGAGATGTAATAAAGCAGCAACAAACCAAACTACTTCAAATATAATAAACAACACAGAATGAAAAGCACACACTAAGCCAAAATTAACAGTGAACTAGGTACTGACAAATAGAATAAACAAATTTTCAAATCCCATTAGTTAATAACAATATTCCATTTATTTTGTGGAAGATAATTGTGTGGAGAAAACATTTTGAGAAAATAGTTTTTATCAAGCTAAAAGTAAAAATATTAGAACCTATTTAAATCTAGCCAATTCCAAAGATCCATGGATAAATTAGTACAAACAATTTTAGCCTCAACAGTGGAAACAATACCATTCAAACAACACTAAATAGAATTTGTACAACAAACCATCAAATTCTTAACCTGCATTTTTATATGAGGGCCATCCATATGATGATCCAATAAAATACTGATTTTCAATGTATATGAAGTGCTGAGCAGATCTGATCGCCTGGATGTATGCAGTTTGAATGCTCCTTTCTATCACCTGATTTTTTGCAGAGATGAGGTTCTACAATAGAAAAGTTTCATACAGAAATAAGATGTCATGGAGTAATTTAAATGTCAATCAACACATCACACACGGGAAAAATGATCAACTCTAGCTTATATCAAATTTTTTTTTTTAAGAAAAATACTTTAGCTTACATCAGATGCAAAAAAGGTGGGAAATTAGCAAATTGTTGTACAAACCAGAGCCTGACATTCATGGACATTCTTGGGAAATCCTTTTAATGATCCTGTGTCGATAGACCTAAAAATCTGTGAATGGGAAGAAACACAAATATATGTAATAAGATAATAGATAAAATAAAAATTTACAGAGATAAAATAATAATAAATGCAAACTTCCGCCTAAAAAGGAACCTGCACTATACAACCTGGACGTGCCAGTTTTCAGAATCTTTGTCACTGGAAACATGTACTATAGGATCATCTGGAGGAACTACTGTGACACCATCCGTTACGGCAAGGGGAGGACTCAATATCCATGATATCCGTTCTATCTTTATCAATGCATCATCTTGCCAATGTGATACACTTTTCAGATGCATTCCAACATCTGTCCACTTAGTAGATTTCCTCCATCGCTGCTCAAAGTTTATTAGAACATCATATGCGGCAGGCCCGTCAATTCTGCAATGCAGGTCATGCCATGGTTGTCTTGGTGCTTTGATCCCAGCCTGATAAAAGCAACCCAAAAAAAGTGAAGTTCCAGATCATTAGAAGTACTCAGGCATGAAGAATATTAACATTACTTCTTGCAGACTGGCACACTAGATCAATAATACTAAAGAGAACTTGTTTTTAGATTCAGTTGATTAATAAAAGATTGCCTGGAAGTCAAAGATGAATTACATGACAACTAAACATAAATAAACATATTTGTATGTTCCAATATTACATGCTAGAACAGTGATCCATGTCGCCATGCACGGATCATTTGTAATAGGATCAAATGCACGTGAAAGTACATTGAGATGAAAAATTTGTATTCTAAAAGACAGCTGAAACTAAAACAAATAATTTGCTGCTCAATCACTTACAGGTATTGTAGGTTGATGAAAATCATCCTTGAATACTGTGTCAAGGTCATGAAACAATCGATGCTCAGGAGTATCATATCGACCATCACAGAGATCAATACCTCCTAAAAATGCAGTTATCTTCCTATTATTACCAGATGCCTGTGTGTCCACTAGAACAAATTTTTGATGGTGTGTAAAGGCAGTTCCAACAATCTGGATAGAACCATCACAGAGTTAATATTGTAAATTTGTTCAGAAAAAGCAAATGGCATTTCAAATAAAAGAAGTGAGAAATTTTTTTAAAAAAAAGTGTGCGGATATCCATAAATCAAACCCAAAAACAAATATGTATGGTTAAATAGAACTAAAATCAAAAGTCATTCTTAAAGGCATCGTGTGAGAGTCATATATTCATCACATATCTGCAAAAATTGTTAAGAAAATGACTTCACTAGTTACAATGACAACTGGGCATCGAGCAATGAAGTAAAGCTTGCCTTCTGTTTCAAAAAACTAAGCTTACTGCTGGCATAGCGAGGCGCCAACACACAAGTGACAGATGAATGTTTGAAAAACTTTCGTGTTTCTTCGTCATGTGTTTTCATCAATCCTGGCTGCAGCCAAATGAAATGTTACTTCAAACTATAATAAGCACAAAGTATATTTGTGGCTATGTATACTACCGCAGATAAAATAACTAAGACGTTTTTAATAGTAAGAACAGCATACATGTTCAAAAGGGAAAACCTAGTCATATCACTATCACACTAACTGAAATTCAATTTCATTGAGAAATCTTTATCATTACTTTCCACAAAGAAAATGCTCACAATCATATAATTCTTGTTCTAATGAACAGCATTAACAAAATTTTCCATTATAGGTTCATAACAAACTACATTGTTAGCTATCTCCACTGCCCAAGAATTGCAAACATAACTAACAGGGAATACCTACTCCTATCATTATCACTCCGCAACTGACATTCAATTTGTAAAGGATTAAATCTTCATCACAGCCTTCCACTTTATATATATATATATATATATATATATGCACACAACCTTAGTTACCAAATTTTAGCACTCCTTATTTCTAATCAGGCAATTCGAAACTATAAAACACCAATCTAGAATCTTACCGTACTAATACCAAACTTATCATGAGATGTCTTATCATCCCAAACAAGCAACAAAACTCTGACACCTTCCTCAGACTTATACTTGAGCAACTCACCCAGAGTCAAATCCCCACCTCGTGGCAACGGCCTAGTGCGTTCCCTAACCAACTTAATCTTATAAAAAACAGACCACCCAACAACATAAATTATATGGTGAGCTTCTGATATTGCATAGCAAATATCTTCCCAACATTTCTCCTGCTTATACACCTTCCCATCATCAATCTTAATCTCCGGTAGCATCCCGTCAATCACGTGTGAATCTTGATACAATGTTACTCTACTCCCCTTCCTCAATGGAAAATACGTGTTCCTCACCCCCTGCTGCTCCGGGTCGCCGGCAATTCCATGCCGGTATAACGGGTTTTTATTAAAAGGAGTAAACTTCATCTCCAAGTGGAGCGCAGACTCCGGCTCCGGGCGTTTCCCCTTGGAACCAATTATCTGAAACCACCCGGAAATCAAATCGCCGGCGGCGATCTTCCTCGCCGGAATCTTGACAACCCCTATCAACTCCGCCCCGAAAACGTCGTTATCCTTGACGTGGAATTCGAGGTCGGTTAGCGGGTGCGCTAAAGGGATGAAGAACCGCTGCTTCCATTTAGGGTTTTTGGCGTTCTTGATCACGCGCGTACGCGCCACCGTGGCCTGAGGGACGACGACGGTGACGTAAGGGTCGCTAGTGACGATGTTACGATGGTGTTGAATTTTTTTATCGTCGTCGGCGGCGCTTTCGTCACCTGTGGGGGCTGCGGCGGTGGAGGAGTGAGGGGTGCAAGCGAAGAAGCAAGAACGGATATGGGTAGATAGCATATCCATATTGGGTAACCGTCTGGCTTCGATAACGTATAAGTCAAGGTCGCCGTGGAGAATGATGGGTTGTTGATCATCGTCGGCCATGGAGAAGAACTGTAACTTTGGCGTTGGAAGGAGCGAAATGGAGAAAGCAAGGAACTTCGAAAGTGCAGAGAGTGTAAGTTTGGAATTGGAGGGAGGGGAAAGCAAGGAACTTTAACATTGGAGTATAAGTTTAGCTTAAAATGAACGATTATTTTATATTAGATTCAAAAATTAAAGTATTTATTAACGATTGAACTTTGAATACTTCTGATAGGAAGAAGAAAAAGGGCCACAATGACATGTCATTAAAGCTTCGGTGGTGGGCTGGAGGATGGAGACAACAAGAGATGTAGAATAGTGAAGTAGAGAGAGAGGGTCAGGTGGGTGACCGTCGTAGAAAATATCAGTGCTTTTAAAATGCAATGCGACTGACCGTTAAAATATGATTAAATTGAAAATGAATAGTTTTAAATCTATTTTTTAAAATATTTTATTTTTAATACAAATATATTTTTATTTTTAAATATTTTTTAAATTTTCAAAACCATGTCAATAATAAATTTTAAATTTTATCTATTTATTATATATATATATAGGTCGTTCAGTTATACAGGGGCTATCAATAGTCCTCCTCTAAGCAATTGCATTTTTGACATTAATGTAAGTGTGACATTTGGTTGATGACCTCATCCCTCATCCGATTGGATTATTATAGGGTCTCGAATCTCATGGAGGTGGGGACTGTAGTTGTATATGGGGAGCAATTAGATACTGACCTTAAGTTTCCTCTTCATTCCACCCACTTGGGGTACATTAATTTATATTTTATTCCTATTGCCTAACTTCATCTTAATGCCATCTAGATCCTATGCAATCTTATTGGCATATGTCGAATGAAAGGGCTAACCCTTAACAGCTACTGCATCCAGCATCTATATAGACTTACCTGCCAAGCATCCAAAGCCTTTCTATCTCTAATAGTCAAGTTGAATGGGAAGGTTGTGTTTAGCTTGTCTTAAAGGATTAGCTAAACAAATTCTTCTTCGTAAAACATCGTTTAGACTTTAACCTTTTCCATAGAGGCTTCATTGACAAACCTTCCTTTCCCACACTAACCTAAGTAAAGAAGAGCTAAACAAACAAATGGAGGTCATCTCCAAGTGTTTCAAGACTCAACCTTCTCGCAAAAAGTATGTAAAAAGGTTTGTTCAGAATCAAATGCTTAAGGTCGAGAACTCAATCAACAAGCTATAAGATGGGAATTAGTTTAAGCAGGACGTCAAACCCTTCTAAAAGATCCCGAAGAAGAAGAAGAAGAAGAAAGGTACTTAACCAACCTCATTGTTCAATTGTACACTTTTATTAATTGTTACTAACTTTGTTCTTTTGCAGGTATGGAGTTCCTAAAAAATGTCAAGGTTAACCTAGATGATGATGAGGAGACTGTCCTCACTCCTCTACCTTTTGCTAAAGTGATCGAAAGAGGTGATGGGATTGCCTAATATAACGCGATCGTGCCTTTTTTTGTGACGTCACTGATGCACTTTCTCCTCATCCCTCTATTACTCGTTCCTCTCATTTAGTTGCAACCAAGAGGATTAAACAACCCAAGAAAGGGAAGAAAAAGAGGAAGCAAACACTTAGAATATAAGAGGATGACAAGAAGGAGGAGGGAAAATAAAGGCTAAAAGCCTTGCAAGCTGTTGGCCTAGTGCACTAAGAATAGGGGTTGAATTGGTCGCTGATTAAAAATTAAAAAGTAAAACTAATGTGTTTAAGAAGTTGAGAATGAGAAAAGAAGAATGAACATAAGAAGTTTATAGTGGTTCGGGTGTTAACAAACCCTATGTCCACACCCTAATTGTTCACAATTGGGTATATCACTCAACTAATTTAGTGTTTTCAAGCTCACACCCAACTTATACAACTTGTATTTTATGGCTCACACAAAACCCTTACAACCTTGTGTTTTTAGACTCACACAAAAATCTCTCAAAAGTGTTTTGAATAGGCTCACACTTCAACCTCTTATAAGAGTTTTAGAATCTAGGCTAACTCTCAACCTACTTACAAAAGTGTTTATTGCTCACACCAAACAATCAACAACACATAAAGAAAAGTAAAAGAATGAGTAACAAATTGGCAAGAGTTTGGTTACAATTAATTGAATTCTCTTGCATTTACATCAATTTGGAGAAGTATTTATAGCTCATATCCACCAAAGAGACGTTGCTCTAAAAATTTTTCCCAAATCTCCAAGTTGTGCTAGGAAGATTTTGCATTAAATGTTTATTAGTTAAAAGTCACGGTCGCTACTATCATTTTGCGATCACGAATTTCCAATTTGCACTAAGGAGCTAGAAATCGCAGTAGAGAACCTCGTTCTGTGTCTAACGGCTAATCAACGTGTCTTTCATCCATTGGTTATCCATATAGTCGTTGTGTTCTACCAACTACTTAAAAATCGCGGTCGTGAGTTGGCTTTGTCTTGGGCATAATTGAGACCACGAATTCCTCTATTTTGAGTGGAAATTTCAACTTCTTGAGTCGCGATCACGACCAAAAATTTGCCCTCGCAATTTTTAATTTTCAACGGTTCTCTTGGACACTTAGCATGCTATGGCTGTGGCTTTGGTTCCCTCCTTTGTCACTATAAAATTTGTGATCGCGACCTCAGAAGTGAATGCCACCGTGAATTTCTTTGTGATTCAACCAAGGCTCCTTCGGCTGAGTCACGATTGCAAATTAGCCCGCAAATTCCTCTGGTCTAGCTCCATCTATTTTTATAGCAATGTCGCAGTTGCAATTTACGGGATATCGATCGCGAATTTAGATGTTCTTCTAAAAGATGGAGATTTGACTTTCATCCAACTTTCAATGAAAATAACTCTTATAAACTGCGAAACAACACTTGAATAAAGTATTAAAACTGATCAATCTTCATTGTAAAGATCAAAAGAGACTTATGACATAAGTTTAACCAACCTAATCCAACACAAGCTTCGAAGGAAGAGTGCACAAACCCTAAGGCATGGCTGAAGGCGAACTCCAATGGCACAATCGAAAACTTAATCATTTGTGATAAGTTCTTGGACTTCATTGACTTGGCATCAGACATGTTAAACCTTTTAGGTTTCAAGTTCTTATTTTGATAATTACAAATAAGATTTAGGACTAATTTTTGACTAAGTTTGTTTGTGTTAAAACTTGCAGGTACATCAATTTTTTGAATTGTAATGATTGGAGAATAATTTGCCTATAACACATTTGAGTTGAAGGTTGAAAAACTCTAAGTATTAAAGACTGAAAGTCAAAGCAAACTCAGTTAAATAGACTAACAGATGTTACCTACTTGTAACAAGCATTACCTTTTTTACAATAAGCATTAGACAAGTGCTCAGGCATTGGACAAATTCTCTGGTATAAGCAATGCACTTTGGACGTCGCAACTGGCGTCGTGATTTTACAACAGACATTGAATTGGACCTCACAACTGGCATTGTAATTTCATAACAAACATTAGAGAAGTGATCTAGTTTAAGCAATGTTCTTTAGACCTCATAACGTGCATTGTACTTTTGCAACCAACATTGGAAAAGTGCTCTAATTCGAGATATACCTTCTGGACCTCCCAACAGGGTACACTCAAACAATCAACAGGCATTGAGATGTTTCCAACATGCATTGTGAGAACTCCAATAGGTGTTGAATCACTTGGACGATTTTTGAAAAATAAAGCATAAAGACCACATTTTCTGGAAATCAACAATAGGTGTTAATCATACTTCAATGGGTATTGAGGTTAGAATCAATAACCATTGCATATATCCAATGACCAATGAAGTATAAGTGGTTTGAACAATTAAAAAAGGGGAAAGGAAGATTCCTACTGCACCAACTCTCAACAGCTACTTCCAACAAACATTTCAAAAAGACCAATGACCATTGAAGTTAAAATATTGACTGTTAACCGACCATCTGTATGAAATCAACAATGGTTGATGCCTTAGTAATAGGTGTGGAGTTTCTTCAATGGGTGTTAATTGTTTACAATTGTAATGTGAAGTGACAGTTTCTCTCTAACAGCTAGTTCCTTATTCAGCCTATAAAAATGAATCACTCTCAACAAAAACAATAGGAGAATTTTTCTATTAAGTGGCTAATCCATTATGAAAGTTATTCTCAATAAAAAAAAATTGTTACATTATGAACAAAGAATGGTCCAGTATCTTAAAGGCATTCATTGATCAAGCTTGAGAGTAAACTAGAAACAGTTATCTTCAAAACATAATTTGAAGGACAAACTTCTTAAGAACTTCCTTTACTGTTTCATTCACATCAAGCATACCTTGTGAATATACTTTGAGCATCCATTCTTTCTTGAGTAAGAGTTTTCCTTTTCCTAAAAATGTTATAATTTTTTGCTATGTAACTCAATATTGAGAAACCCTTTGAAAGTATATCTTGTGAAAGGTTTAAGGTAGTACTTGAAAACTACTTTTGATTAAGGTTTAAGTAGTATTTGTGAACTACTTGTAAGAAGTTGATAGTGTTTGAAAATCAACCGCTTGTAAAGGCTTGGTAAGCACCAAAAAATTACTTGTGTAAAGGTTGTTAATAGTACCTTAAGCTATCAAAATAGGAAGGTTCTAATGGAAATACTAGAGGAAAAGACATAGGCAAGTTGCATTAAACCTATATAAATCATGTGTGTTGATTCTTCATCTATTTCTACATTTAGTTTAAATTTGTAAATTTCCCATTGTCTATTCAAGCCCCCTTCTAGGGCACCAAGGGACAACATATTGGTATCAAAACAAGTCTCTTAATCAAAGCTTAAGTGCATAAAGCAAAGATTATGGCAAGTCAAGAAGGATCACAATCCATCCATAAGCCTTCATTCTTCAAGGGAGATGACTATGGTTACTGAAAGAATCGTATGAAAATCATTCTTGATTATGAAACCATTTACCTATGATACATTATTGAGGAAGGAAGAGAAGTTCCAATAATGCTAGTTAGAGATGTTCTTATACTAAAGCCAAAAAATGAATGGACTATCAAAGAGAAAAAAACAAACCTAAAGAACAAAAGAGCAATGCATTTTCTTTTTTATGCAATCCATAAGTCTCAATATGATAAGTTACAAATCTGTACATCAGCCAAAGAAATATGGGACACATTACAAACTCAACATAAAGGAATCAATGAAGTGAAAAAGAAAAAGATACAAATGTACACATACATGTATGAAACATTTGTATACCAACTTGGTGAAATTATTATTTAGATGTACAATAGATTCATAGACACTATGGGCACTCTTAAGACCTTAGGGATGTCATATACAAATGAGGACATGGTGGCAAAAAAATTTGAGAACACTGCCCAAAGATAAGTGGAAAGCTAAAAAGACATTTATAAAGAAAGCCAACAAACTGGAAGTCCTATCACTTGATGAGCTCATAGGAAAGTTATGGCTCATGAGATCACTCTTGAGAAGCTTGTTAAAAACATAGGGATGAGAAAGAAAGATTTGGCATTGAAAGCCAAAGAGGTATATTTTGAAACTCCTTCTACTTCTAATTTACTAACATTTTCCTCTTTCAGTGATAATGAAGATAGTCTCTTTTAGTGATGATGAAGATAGTAATGAAGATGAACATCTTGCCTTCATCACTAACGAAGTAAAAAAATTCCTTTCAAACAAAAAGGATACAAAGGCAAGAAACTATAAGAAGAGAGGCACCAAAAGTCAACTCACCTATTATGGATGCAAGGAGAAAGGATATATAAAATCAGATTGTCCTAAGATCAAGAAAAAAAAGGCTCCTTCTAGAAAGTACACCTCCAAGAAAAGAAAGGAAGTGTACAAAGCCACTTGGGATGACACTAGTAATTCCGAACCTAATGAAGATGAAACAAGAAAGGAATTTGTTAACCTTTATCTCATGGCAACTGATGAGCAATCAAATGAATCCTCAAGTGAACATGCATTTAATAGTAACAGTGATAGTAATGATAATAAAGACGTAAATCCTTTTAACAACTCCTACTCTAGAGATAATTTGTACTCCATAATTACCAAACTCACTGTGAGCATTGAGATTCTAGCTAAGAGTGTGCTAAAAGTCCAATACATCTTTTCTTTAAAAAGAGAACCAATCCTTGAAAGAATGTGCTAAGAGTTAAAAAAAACTCTAGCTAGGAGTAAAGTCTCTCACTATTGAGAACCTTAAACTAAAGGAAAATCTCAACAAATTCAATAAAGGAAAGGAGAAGTTAGACTTCATCCTTGAGACTCAAAGGAGTCCATCCATTAAATATGGATTAGGTTATAATGCCATTACTTCAATGGCTCTCTCCACTTCTCAAACAGTCTTTATTAAGGCAAAAAAGAATAATGTTTCTAACTCAATTATGAAACAAAAGATTTCCAAAAGGGGAAATGCCATAAATAATGGCTCAAGAGAAAAGTCTTAACATAATCACACATGATTGAGAAATGCTCCCCTTAGAGCAAATTATGCTTACATGTATCGCTCTTACAAGCTTAAGAGGTAAAGTGTGCAAAGACAAAAATTGGTAGAATTATAGGTATAAATATATATAACACAAAAGAGTTCCTCACGTGAGAAATACTCTTAGACACACTACTCGTAGGAGTTATAAGTGTAAGATACACTATATGCATGTACCACCTAGAAGTAAGATACTAGCTCACTTTGATGGTGATTATTTCTATTGTGGTATATATGGCCACATTTTCGATCATTGCCAATCTAGAAGGCATGATGAGCAGTTGGCAAGAGCTAATCCCCTAGGACTTAAGAAGATTTGAGTACTTAAGATATAGTCTTCTTTATTTTACAGATGCGCTTGAAATCCTAAGTTGGAGAACAAAAGTGGTATCTTAATAGTGGATGTTTAAAGCACATGGTTGAAGAATACTGCTTGTTAATGGGCTCAAGCACAACTTGCTAAGTGTAAGTCAACTGTGTGACAAAGGGTTTAGAGTTATGTTTAAGCCATAAGCATGTGATGTATCTATAATTAGTGGTAACAAAATTTTGTTCATTGGAAGAAGAGTCCACAATATTTATGTGATTGATTTAAACTTTCTTGATAACCATAAAACAAAGTGTTCAGTTTCAATAGTTGATAAAGATAAAACTTAGCATAGAAGGCTAGGAAATGCTAGCATAGAATTCCTCAATAAGTTAAAGAAAGAAACTTGGTTGAAGATCTACCTAAAATCAAGTTCACAAAAGGAGTTTGTGATGTATGACAAAGAGGTAAACAAATTAAATCCTTATTCAAAGCCAATAACAAGGTAAGTTCTTCTAGACAATTACAATTGCTTCACATGGATCTTTTTTTGCATTAGGGTAGCTAGATTAAGAGGTATGCATTATGAATTTGTCATTGTAGATTATTTTTATAAATATACTTGGGTGTTGTTCCTTTCACATAAGGATTTTTGTTTTGATGTTTTTAAATCCTTTGACAAGAGAATTCAAAACTAAAATATTTAAAAATCTCTTCAATTAGAAGTAACCATGGAGGTGAGTTTGAGAATTCTAAGTTTTATAGTTTATGTGATGAGTATGGTATCTCACACAATTTCTGAACTCTTAGAACTCCACAACAAAATGGTGTAGTGAAAGGAAAAATAAAACTCTTTAAGAAATGGTTAAAACCATGTTGAATGAGTATAATCTTTCTAAGTATTTTTAGGCTGAAGTTGCAAATACTTCTTGCTATGTCTTAAATAGAGTTTTAGTGAGACCTTTATTAAAGAAAACTTCCTATGAGTTGTGGAACAATAGAAAGCCCAAGATTGCATATTTTAAAGTTTTTTGTTATAAATGTTTTATTCTAAACACTAAAGACAACCTTGGTAAGTTTGACTACAAATTCGATGAAGGAATTTTCCTTGGATACTTTACCACTTGCAAAGGATATAAAGTCTTCAATACGAGAAACTCTTGTTATAGAAGAGTCTACTTGCAAAGGATATAAAGTCTTCAATAAGAGAACTCTTGTTATAGAAGAGTCTATGCATGTTATATTTGATAAATATGACTCCACTTCTTCAAGAAAAGAAGTAGATGTTGATGATCTTGTAGGTCTTTTGTGTGAGCTAAACATTGGAGAAGAAGGAAATAATATGGATAAGCTATAAAACATGAGAAATAATAAAAATGAAGATCCATCTCTTCCAACTCCTAATGGAGAGCAAACTCAGTTGGAAAGGGATTGGATTTTCATGAAATAACACCTAAAAGTTCTTGTCATTGGTGATCCATCAAGTTGAGTAACAACTATATCATCTTTTAGAAATGCATGTACTAATCTTGCCTTTGTTTCCCTTATTGAGCCTAAGAACATAATGAGGCCTATAAAGACGAACATTGGGTTTTTGCTATGCAAGAAGAATTAAATCAATTTGAAAGAAACAAAGTATGGACCCTAGTTTATAGACCTCATAAACATTTTGTTATTGGAACTGAATGGGTCTATATAAACAAACTTGATGAACATGGAGTCATTATAAGGAATAAGACTCAGTTAGTAACCAAAGGCTATAACCAAGAAGAATGGATTGACTTTAATTAGACTTTTACACTTTTAAAATGGATTGACTTTAATTAGACTTTTACACTTATAGCTAGACTTGAAGCCATTAACATTCTCCTTGCATTTTTATCTCACATAAACTTCAATTGCATGAAATGGATGTCAAAAGTGTTTTCCTTAATGAATACATTGAAGAGGAGATCTTTATTGAATAACCTCCTATATTTGAAAGTCATTGCTTTCCTAATCATGTGTATAAGCTTACCAAAGCCTTATATGACTTGAAGCAAGTTCCAAAAGCTCGATGTGAGAGATTGAGTAGCTTTCTTATAGAGAAAGGTGTCACCAAATCTAAGGACCATTTTCCTTTACAAAACTCATAGCATTCATGTCCAAAATACATATGCATAAAGGTTTTATTCATCATACATACACAATCAAACATGTATTTAATGTACATATATGTTAATTAATGTCAATACTAGTGACTATGACTAGTTCCTATCTAAATGTATGTACATGACACAAGGAAAGAGAGAGTTGAAATTCAACCGATGACCTATGGTCCATGTGTCTTAATGCAAAACTCTAAGCACCAAAGTGTCCAATCCCTATTCTTCGATATCTGAAAAATATAATTGTGATTTGGTGAGTCACGATTCAATGAATAAAAACAAT
Organism: Omphalea diandra; assembly: GCA_949677035.1. Classification (NCBI taxonomy): domain Eukaryota; kingdom Viridiplantae; phylum Streptophyta; class Magnoliopsida; order Malpighiales; family Euphorbiaceae; genus Omphalea; species Omphalea diandra. Next base: position 13,186 of record CATIWR010684653.1, on the reverse strand, counting down.
AGTCAGATTCTTATGGCACAACCAACATAAGAATATCATCAGGATAAATTACAAGTATAACAATTGACTATGCAAGTGCAAGTGTAATAGATTAATTTTTTTTTATCATGACCATGCAAGGCAAACACTGCTCCCGAGAATTCATGTGATTTAAGTGATATTTGATTTTGCTGGCCAACATATAACAAGTGATTCATTTAATCAATAACATATGCCAGTGGGACCTATTGGTCCATCTTTCACGTGATTTGCAAGTGTTTGATAAGCCGGTCACAATACCCTATTAGTTCCATATTTAAGTGTTCATAATAATGGTATACCAACTAATCATTAAGAGCATATAATTCTCACTTAACTTGTATCCATATGTAAAATGTAACAATTCAATCACATATACATGTAATAGAACATAATCAAATCATAAAATTATCACACATATACACATTAGAATCTAGTTATCGTTTTTACTCACCTTTTGATGTAATCAGCCTTTACGGTAGATTTGGTTCTCTCTCTAGGGCTTCCTCAAAGTGTTGAGATCTTAATATTTGATACATACATGGTTATAAGTATGCCAAAATGATTATGAATGCTTGGTATGCAACTATGGCATGACCCATACAAGTGGACCTAGTGTTTATGCATGTTTTTCCTTATATGGCAGCCTGAGATTGCTACACTCTCACAACAATAATACTAGATATATTTATCCAAATGACTTTATTCTTTTTTTTTAAAATAAACTAGACACATAATGATACAACATATTCAAATTTTAGGCCAATATAAGACACACAAAAAATAAGGTGAATTTTTTAATTTTGCTCTTTTTCAATGTCATCTCAGTCTGAGTAGGTCTTACATTCTTGGGTATATCTCGAATTGTACAAATCAAATTGAAAAATTGATTTCCCAGAAGTTATAAAACTTATAAAGGAACATTTTTCATGTTTTATTCATTGTCTAATTGAGTCTATAAGGTCATCAAAACAAAGGACCAATCTCAGGGTGAGCAAGTTTGTAACATGTTGACAAACAGTCATGATGAAGGGACAATATCTCAACAACCATGTTGGATTTGGTAAAAATATTTCACAGGTATGTAGATCAAACATAAATATAGAACTTTCAAGTTTGGACCATCAACAAATTCTGAATCTATGGCCATCCAATTCTTAGAAAACAAAATTAAAAGAAAGGTGGGGTTTCATCCAGGTACAGGTTCAGTCCCAATCAATGGGTCATATCTCTTTCCACACAAAAATCAATCAAAACTGCTTTATAGGTATTTAGAGGGGATATAAAGCTAAAAATTTCATGTTTTGAACTTTGTCAAAATCAGAATATAAAGCCATCAAAATATAAGAAAACAGAAAGATTGAGGTCATTTCAGTTGGTTGTGAACCAGCCCTAATGAAGGAGCCATAACTCCTCACACATACCAAATCAAGCAAAACTGTTTCATATGCATTTATACGGGATATTAAGCTACAACTTTCATATTTGCACTTTTCCTAATTCCTCTTCTAGGGTTATGAAATCGTGGGTACAAAATCCGATTCTAACAGTAAAATCCAACACAATCAGCTCTTGTTCTCTTAAATTTCAACTTCCATCCAAGAGCTCTATCTCAATTACTCCATATTTCTCACTAACCATGCATGATTAACATGTCATGAGAGGTTAATTTCATGTGGGGAGAAGATAAATTAACTTACTTATTGTCCTAGAATTAGAAACCTTAGAATTCTTTCCTAGGTAGCTCACACTTCTTCCTCTCATTCTTCTTCTTCTTCTTCTTCTTCTTCTTCTTCTTCTTCTTCTTCTTCTTCTTCTTCTTCTTCTTCTTCATTTCTTTCTTTTTTCCTTAGCTCTCTCTTTCTTCTGTTGTACCTCAAGTCTAACCTTTTAATTTTGATCCTAAAGAGTTAAAAATTCTACTTGTAGCCTATTGCAACAAGACAAAATCATGGTGTTTTATTCTTATTGGTTGGAAGTTCACTTTCCTCTTTTAATCCCTCTACTTCACTCATTTAGCACCTCCATCCATCTCCTAATCTCTATATGCTCCTTATACTTTTAAATAAGCTCTCTAATACCATTATTTATGATAATATAACATGTACACAACATAAGATAATTTTCCATGTAGCTATACAAATATTACATATATGTTCAAGAGTCTCAAATGCAATGGTGCAAGTGTCATCGTCGTGCTTATCTAATTCACATGTCTAAATGACCATTTATCCAATGCCTATGTTCATGTGTTGTTTCAAATCATTTATGCAATGAATATGTTCATGTGATAATGCCAATGAATGTGGATGAGGATGTTACACCAAAGGATTGGTAGATATAACTCTATTTTCTAAGAAAAAGAGTGGAGACATATTGTTACTGCAAATATATATAAATATTATCATATTTGGTGTCGCTATTGTTTACTTGTGTAAAGATTTCTCAAAAGTAATGAAGAGTGAATTTGAGATAAATATGATAAGAGAACTTAAATTCTTCATTGAATTACAAATCAAACAATGAAAGACATGAATTTTCATAAGCCAAGCCAAATATATAAGGGAGCTAATCAAAAGATTTGGCATAGACAATAGCAAACCTTGTAAAACACCTATGAGCACCAACATCAAGCTAGAAATGGATGAACATGGTAAGAATTTGGATAAAAAATAGTACAAAGGTATGATTGGTAGTCTACTATATCTCATACTAGACTTGATATTATGTCCAATGTGTATTTGTGTGCTAGATATCAATATAATCCTAATGAATCTCACTTATATGTTGTAAAACACATACTAAAATATCATATTAGTACTCTTAACTTAGGACTAGTATCCTAAGAGTTCTTCATTTGAATTAAATGCATTTTCTAATGTTGATTTTGTTGGGTGTACCTTAGATAGAAAGAGCACTTTAGGCACTTGTCAATTACTTAGTTAATGCTTAGTGTCATAGAGTAGCAAAAAGCAAAACTCAATTGCTTTGTTAACTGTATAAGTTGAATATGTAGTTGTTAACCTATGTTATGCTCAAATCTTATTAATGAAATAACAACTTCTTAATTACAAAATTATTGTAAATTAAGTTCCTATTAAGTGTGATAATACTAGTGCCATTAATTTGTCTAAAAATCTCATTTAGCACTTTAAAAGCAAGTATATAGACATAAGACATCATTTCACCAAAGATCATGTAAATAATGGCAACATTATTTATTGATAATAACCATCAATTGACAGATATTTCACTAAACCTGTATGTGATGAAAGGATGCAATTCATAAAAAAGGAACTTGGTATGATAGATGGCAATACCTTGTAGTTGTTTTAATCAGGTTCATCTCTTCCTTAATTTTCTTTTTCATTTTGTTATATTTGTTACTATTTGATCACTCTAAAGCTTTTAGATTCATTAACTAAAAGTTTTAACTGCGAATGATTATGATGAACTTGTCCAAACTTCATTTGAATTCATAATCATTTCAGTGAATTTGATTAAAAATATTCATTAGCTAAATTTTAAAGTTCCATTGTTTCATTAAAAATTGATTTTAACTAAGGTTGTGACTGAGGAACATGTTCAACAATCATTTCATTGTGTACAACAACCATTGAATTACATGTGAAAACCTTTTTTTGGTTTTGTTGGTCTTCATGATCATTGTGAATCACCAATGATCATAGACATCTTTTTCAATGACCATTGTGAATGTGTCACCATCATTCAATGAATTTTTTGGAAAACCCAGTTAACATTCATTTCTAATTACTGTTGTCTTTATCAACATGACCGTTGCCACCTCCAATGGTCATATTTTTTTTTTTTTTAAAAGGAAGGGAAGCATTGAACATCTATTTAAACCTCTTAACCCTTAATCTTTTCTACTCTTGATTAACATCTTACTCATCTATCTCAAATCTCTACTGCATAATCATTTGATTAATCTCATTCACCGTGGCACACAAAATCAATCCCTTCAAAAGATTCAAATAAGCTAGAAGGAAGAACCCCCAACCATCCTACGTTAGGTCTAGCCCCAAGACTGAGGAAAACCTAGCTTCTATGTTGGCTCAAAAGAAAAAAAGAGTTGCAGAATCATCAATAACTCATCCCCAACCAAAGGAAGCCAAAACATCCCTTGAATCCGAAGGAAAAAGGAAAGCATCACAATAATAAGAAATAAAACAAGTACTTAAGTCACTCTCAAAAGATGCAACTACTACCTCGGTAAATTATTTGTCTCTCAAGAATGACATAAAAAAAATATAGCTCATAAATTGTTAAAAAGCCAATAGTATAGTGCAAATTTTATGAAGTGGAATGACTTATAAAGGTACCATTAGTATAGCGAGTGGAAGAATTGATGATTGGAATAGACTGGGAATTCTTTTGTCACATCACAAAACATTCTTATTTGGAGTTAACAATTGAGTTCTTCATAACTTTTGAGGTTTTGGGAAATGATTATGATGTGTATATTGAGTAAGCATAATCAAACTCAGATTATTTAGGAAGAAACACAAGGTTCACCCAAATGATTTAGTTAGATGCCTTGATGCAACAAATAACAATTTGACAGAACCTCCTTCTTCCTTCAAGATTGACATTAATCAATTTAGGAAGTCAATCATAGATGGGACTGCTAACTACAATAGTAATAATAACAAAGCCTCTAAGATTACAAGTCATGCCTTAAGGATTGTTCATTGGTTAATAACATGGAACATCGATAGCAAGGGTCAATCCAATGGCAATTGCACCTTAATGGACCTCTTCTACTTGTGTTGCATAAAAAATAAGCAAAAAGTGAACACACCATAACTATAGCTACAAAGGTTATATAGCCAAATGGATAAGTCAAATGCCTTTATGATGGCTCGCTACATCACAAAGATATCTAAATTTGTGAAAGCCATTCTCTCGACTAAGGATGAGCTTTAAGACTTTGACTTAATATTGGAAAAGGTACATACAAATGAACCAAAAGGTGAGAAAATGTCGTTCAACATGGGCATTTTACAGAGATTGGACAATGGTTTAATCAAGTTAGTGCCTAAGGAAAGAGCTATCCCTCAAGAAGAAGAAGAAAATTGTTACACTAAATTGGTCAAACCTAAGTCAAAGGCCTCTTTTGATCTTGACAATAAAAATTGATAAGTACTAATGTCTTGTTTAAGTGTTATTTTTGCAGTTTTCAAGTTAATTTTGCATTGAAAGTTGGATGGAAGTCTAAATCTCTAACATTAAGTAAGGCATCCAAATTCGTAATTAGGATCCTTTAAATCGCTATCGCAACCTTGCAACAAGAATGGATGAACTTTGACCAGATAAATTCACGGAGGAAATCATAGCCACGATCCAACCGAGGAAGACTTGAATGACACATAGAGAAATTCACGATGGTGTTCGCATCCTGAGTCGCAATTGTAAATTTTATAACTGAAAGGAGGGAATCGAGTTTGTAACCATAACATGCCAAGTGTCCAAGACGACTATTGGGACATCAAAATTCGCGAGGGTGAAGAACCTATCGTGATCGCAACCTAAAAGAGTGATTTCTCCTCACCAAATAGAAGAATTTGTAGTCCCTATCACGCCCAAGAAGTATCTCAATTGCGACCATGACTTTTGGTTGGTTGGTCAAACACAACAACTATATTTCTTGGAACACCAATGGCAACATGCCGCGTGGACTAGTCATTAAACACAAAAAAGGGTTCTTTAATGCAATTTCGGTCTTCCTTGTGCAAATTGAAAATTCACGATCATGAAATGCCTCACGATCACAAATTCTGTACGACAGGCATTTAATGCAAAAATCTGCCTAGCTTACCTTAAAGATTTAGCCACAGTTTTGTCAACAACGTCTCTTTGGTGAGTGTTGCCTATAAATACTCCACCAAACAGACATGAATGCAAGAGAATTTCATTAATTGTAGCTAAACTTTTGCAAATTTACTTCACAACTTTTTATTTTTTGTTTGTGAGTTATTTTTGTTAGGTGTAAGCATTAAACACCATTATAATTAGGTTGAGAGTTAACCTAGCTATCAAAACTCTTGTATTAGGTTAAAGTGTGAGCATGTGTAAACCACTTGAGTGAGGTTTTATGTGAGCCTTGAAACGCAAGTTCTAGGGTTATGTTGAGCCATCAAAACACATTGTACAAGTTTGGTGTGAGCTTGGAAATGTCATCTTAAATTGAGTAAAACACCCAATTGTAAAGAATTGGGGAATGGACATTGAGTTTGTTAACACTCGAACCACTATAAATATTATGTGTTCTTTCTTTCTACTCTTCTTCTAATCACCTCATCTTCCCTCTAAACACCTCATCTTCCCTCCAAACTTTTTAGTTTTCCACCAATTCAACTCCTTTTCTTGGTGCTCAAAGGCCAACAAGTGGTATCATAGCCTAATCTCATTTCAAGCCTTAATTGCATAAGAAAAGATCAATGACATAAGAAGGAATCCACACTCATCTCGAGCCATATTTTGATGGATCCCACTATACTTATTAAAAGTATAGGATGTAAATATACTTAGATAGTGATGTAGTGGATCTTTGGGACATCATTGCAAAAGAGTGGAATCCACCTACTAAGATGGTTGATGAGAGTGAAGAATTGATCTCAAGAGAAGAATGGGTTGAAATTCACAAGAGAAACAATGGAAGGAACAAGAGGGCTATGACAATCCTTCTTAGTTCTCTATCAAAAGAAGAAATAGGAAAGGTCCAACATTGCCTTACAGCCCATGAGATATGGAAGGCTTTGGAAAAAACTATCATGAAGGAACTACATTGGTAAAGTCCAATAGACTAGAGATGTATGTGATTGAATGAGAGCTGTTTATGATGAAAAAGAATGAAAGTATCACAGACATGATGAACAGACTCTTTTCTATTGTCACAAACATGAAGAAATTTATAAGGATTCTCACCAATCATGAGGTAAACTAAAAAAAAATTATTAAATCTTTACCTCTTGAAAAATTTGGTGCTAGAGTTTGCAGCATCCAAGAGTCAAATCTAAAGATTGGGAAGGTGCAAAGTGATGTTTTCATAGGCAAACTTCTAACTCATGAGCTAGCCTTGAAGAAGGATGAGGAGATGAAGAAGATGAAAGGGCAAGGAGACAAAACAGATAAAGTAGAAAAGAAGACTTTGGCTCTTAAATGTTCATGCAAAGAAAAGGAACCATAAGTTTTTTCAAGTGAGGAAGACAATGATAAAGAAGAGAAGGAGTTGGCCATGCTTTCAAGAAGAACAAAAGAGTTGATAAGGAGAATAAAAGATAAAAGAAACTTCAAGAAAACAACTCCAAACCTCAAAGAAAGAATGGGTGAGGTTATATGTGGCAAATAAGGTCGCATCAAGTATGACTGCCCCAAATTAAAAAAGAAAAAGAAAAGGGACGATGAGAAGAGCAAGAGCTTTAAAACACCTTGGGATGACAGCTCAAGTGAAGAGGATGAAAAGGAGGAAGTTACAAATTTGTGCTTCATGGCATAAGATGACTCTTCGAATGAGGTAAGCTCTTCACCCTATTTTTATGAAAATTATGATGAATTAGATGATGTAGATGATGAGCTCTTAGAAGCTCTTATTTTGAGATGTAACAAATACAAGTCACAAATGAAAATTTATAAGAAAAAAAAAGTTCCAAACTAAAGGATGAATTTAAATCCTTAAATAATCTTGTAAGTGAGTTGAGGACTTCTAACGAAGAACTCAAGAAATTTATTGTGAGTCTCTCAAAGTCTTCATTTTCTCTAAATTCTTTAAGAAAGGAGAATGATACCTTGAAAGGAGAGGTAATTGAGCTTAGAAATTCCATTTCTAAGTTTCATAAAGGAAGGAAGCATTAGACACATAATTGTATCTCAAAGACCTCCTTTGATTAGACATGGTCTTGGCTTTAATGGAGCCTCCTTATCTTCTAATCCCCATCTCACAACCTTCATTAGAGCTTCAACACCTCAAACATGTAATATTGAGGTAGTTGGTATGAAACAATGCTCAAAGTACTAAGCCACCATTGCTTAAGGGCAAAGGGAAGGCACATCAAGGCTGAGAGCCTACGTGAAAGAGTGCTAACCGTGTATATATTTACACCAAGAAACACGCTCATCCCAACACACACAAAAAGTTCACTTCTACACCTAACCATTCATGCTCATGTTCATACTCACATCATCATGGTATGAGAAATACCCCTACTCATACCAAAGTCATGTATAGGAGGAAGACTCACAAGTCTAAAATTCAATGTCATTATTGCATGAAATTTGGCCATATTAATATTCATTATCATATTATTAATGCTCACCTCAAATTGGAGGACCCTTCTAGGCCTAACCCTCTCGGACTCAAGTATGTTTAGGTACCAAAACAAAAATGATTTACTTATGTTGTGTAGGATTGTTTGGCAGCCACTAATGAAGTGAATGATTGGCATATGGATAGTGGATTCTCAAAGCATATGACAAGCAACAAGAAGCTATTCATGGCCATAAAAGAGAAGGAAGGTGACAATGCCACTTTTGGAAACAATGTCAAGGGTAAGGTAATTGGCATTTGAACTATTGGTAAGAATGGTTATTCTCTTATTAATGATGTTTTACTTGTAGATGGTTTACAACATAATTTGCTTAGTGTAAGTTAATTATGTGATATGGGTAACAAAGTCAACTTTAACCCTAGAGAATGTCAAGTTACCACTTTGATGGATAAAAAGGTAGTCTTCAAGGGTGCAAGGAAAGGTAATACCTATCTAATTGACTTAGACAATTTGGCTAACCAATCTTTCAAGTGTCTTGTGTCACTTAGCAATGAAGCTTGGCTTTGGCATAAAAGACTTAGACATGCTATCATGGACCTCCTACAAAGCTTATCAAAAGGAAAGCTAGTGGAAGGACTTCCCAAGCTAAAGTTCTCAAAAGACAAGATATGTGAACCATACCAAATGGGAAAGCAACATCTATCCTCTTTCAAAGCAAAGAATGTTGTAAGTACATCTAGACCTCTTCAACTTATCCATGTAGACTTGATTAGACCTACTAGGAGTGTTAGTGTAGGTGGAAAACATTATGCACTTGCCCTAGTTGATGATTACTCTAGGTTTACTTGGGTATCCTTTCTAGCTCATACGCATGACACCTTTGATGCTTCTAAAAGTTTTACAAAAAGAGTTCAAAATGAAAAGGGTTACTTCATTTTTTTTATAAGGAGTGACCATGGGAAAGAATTTCAAAATGAATTCTTTGAATCTTATTGCTTGGAAAATGGTATTTTTCATAACTTTTCAACTCCTAAAACATCACAACAAAATGGTGTTGTAGAGAGGAAAAATAAAACACTGGTAGAGAGGGCTAGAACTATGCTCAATGAGTATTCATTACCTAATTACTTTTAAGCTGAAGTTATCAATACTTCGTGTTACATTGCAAATCGTGTTTTCAAGAGACCCATTCTGAATAAAGCTTCTTATGAGCTTTGGATTGGTAGAAAGTCTAAGTTGTTATACCTAAGTGTGTTTGAATGCAAGTGCTATATCTTTAATACCAAGGATGATCTTGGAAATTTTGATTCAAAAACAAATAAAGGTATTTTCCTAGGATATTCCACCCCTAACAAAGCCTATAGAGTTTTTAATAAAAGTACTATGATTGTTGAAAAGTCTATGAATATTGTGTTCAATGAATCTACTAAACTTGATCTTGGGAAAGGTTCTCTTATTGATAATCTTGTAGGTGATTTTGAAAAATTGGAGTTTGAGTCAACCATAAGAGAGATGGCTAAATACTATGATGAAAGCAAATCATCAAGAAAAGAAAAGGAACCTCAACATCAATAAGTGGAAACCCCAAATCAAGATCTTCCTAAGGATTAGAGATTCTGCAAGCAGCACCCAAAGGACCTAATTATTAGTGATACATCCAAGGGTGTAAGTACTAGATCTCAACTCAATTCTTTAGATAATAATTTTACATTTGTTTCTCAATTTAAGCCTAAATCTATTAATATACTTTTGATGATGAAAGTTGGGTAATTGCTATATAAGAGGAACTCAACCAATTTGAAAGAAATAATGTATGGAAACTTATTCCTAAGCTTAAGGAACACCCTATTGTAATGCAAGTGAGAGTTTAGGAATAAGTTAGATGAGCAAGGTTTCATTACGAGAAACAAGGCTAGATTGGTTGTTAAGGGATACAACCAAGAGGAAGACATTGATTAAGATGAAACTTATGCCCTTGTAGCAAGATTAGAGGCCATTAGGATTCTTTTAGCATATACATGTCACATGAATTTCAAACTCCTTCAAATAGATGTTAAAAGTGCATTTTTAAATGGTCTCATTGAGGAGGAAGTTTATGTTGAACAATCTCCTGATTTTGAACCTCATGTTTTTTCAAATCATATTGTTAAATTAAATAGAGCCTTGTATGGTTTGAAACAAGCTCTAAGAGCTTGGTATGAAAGGCTTAGTTCATTTCTTTTGGAAAATGATTTTGAAAAATGGAAGGTTGATACAACTTTGTTTGTCAAAAGGCACAATCATGACACACTTATTGTCCAAATATATGTTAATGATATTATATTTGGTGTTACTAATGAATCTCTTTGTAAGGATTTTGCTAAGAGTATGACTAAGAAATTTGAGATAAGCATGATGGGAAAGCTCAAGTTCTTTCTTGGCCTACAAATCAAGCAAATCAAAGAAGGGATTTTCATTAACCAAGCCAAGTACACAAAAGATATACTCAAGAAATTTGGCATGGAAGGACATAGAGGAGCAAAGACACCCATGAGTGCTACCATCAAACTAGATAAGAACGAATCAGGTAAGTTTATTGATGAGAAAAGATATCGAGGTATGATTGGTTCTTTACTCTATCTTACTGTCTCTAAACCCGATATCATATTTAGTGTATGCATGCTAGATTTCAATATTGCCCTAAAGAATTGCATTTCAATGCTGTTAAAAGAATATTTCAGTATTTACATGGCACATTACATTTAGTTTTATGGTATCCTAGAAATTTATTCTTTAGCCTTATAGGATATTCAAATGCGGATTATGTTGATAGCTTACTAGATTAAAAAAGCACTTATAAAACTTGCTAATTCATAGGAGAATGCTTAGTGTCTTGGTTTAGTAAGAAGCAAGTTTTTATTGTCTTATCCACCGCTTAAGCAGAATATGTGGTTGTTGTTGTTGCACTCAAGTTCTTTAGATGAAACAATAATTAAAGGATTATGGCAAAAATTTTTATCACATTCTCATCAAATGTGACAAGACTAATGAAATAAATCTTTTAAAGAATCTCATCCAACATTTTAGGAGTAAACATTTTGACATTAGACATCATTTTCTTAGAGATCATGTCCAAAATGGTGATGTAGTGTTGGAGTTTAAAGACATTAATCATCAACTTATGGATATTTCACTAAACCTCTAAATGAAGAAATGATGAACTTCATTAAGAAAGAGTTGAGAATGTTTGATGGAAGCTTCGTGGAGTGAAAATTGGATCTTTTAGAATGCTTTTTATTTGGTGTATTGTTTTGAATGGGTGATTATTATAGTTTATGAATGTGTAGGATACCTCTTTAGATGTCTTAATTTTTTAATGAAAATGTGCTTTTATATGCCATTTTGCATGAATTAAGCATTAATATATTAAGTGGATCACATCTCAGAAGGTCAAATCTTATCTCTTCATAATTTTTTTTCTTGCCTTGTAATTCTCGATCACTACTTCTTTTTTCATGGTCGCGATTTAAAAGCACTTGTCAAATTGTCTATCACCTATCTTTTCGTTCGATATCGCGAATTAGAGTAACTTCCCAACATTAACTGATTTGAATTTCAATTGATGACACCCCCTCATTAATTGCAAATTTGATCATTTGTTACCATTTTTGCACTTATTCTTTGCCTATTTAAACCCTTGTAATAGTGTTCTAACTCACATTTACACAATTACCTCGTCTCTCTTCATTCTTCTACCTTAAACCTTCTTCAAATCCTCTCTCATCTCAAATGGCTCCTAAGAAGGCTTCTAGGATAGAAAAAAGGAAGGGCATAGCCTAACCCTCTAGTCCTCCAACCCTTCATTTGATGAAAGGGATCACCAAGGAAGAAAATGATCGATATAAAGCTAATTCTTCCAAAATCATTCAACTAAATAAGATTCCCTCAAGCTTTCTCCTTGAATCCCTTAGAATTAAGGATGAAATCCATACCTATCTCTCTAATCTGGGCTGGAATGAGTTCATCTTCAGAGACAAACCCGACGACAAAGAAATAGTTTGGGAATTCATGTGCACCGTCACTTTAAGTCGTAGAGCAGAATCTCGAGCAGGTCAGTATGGGTTGATTTTCAAGGCTTTTAGGGATCCCTTCTTTATTACTTTTGAGCAACTTTCCAACCTTTTTAATCTTTAAGTGGGGGATGACATTTCTCTCATCATCTCTGCACTTGATATCATATACTCAAAGTTTTAATTTGAAATATTTATCGAAGCCATACATGACCCTAAAACCTCCTTATTTAAATATATTTATACCCTTCCCAACTGGCTTCTTCATCGTATCATCACATTCTCTGTCAATGCAAGAGGTGATGGTAATGAGAAGGTCTCTCAAAAGGACCTAGCCTTTCTTTTCTGCTTAACCAAGAATAAGCCTATCCAAACCGGTCAATATTCAATTCCCCCTTCGGAGCTTCATCATTCATGATACGTATGCGAAGGATTAGTTTTTCAGCGTTGTCATCATTAAATATACATGTCAAATCATCATCAAACTCAAGGCTGATCTTTTCAGCAATGTCAGCCATGTTCAACTTCTTATCAACCATCATTTCACTGTTCAACTCTATACGAAGCAGCCAAGGAGAGATTTTTTCTGGTGCCACCTCCTCATCTGGCATTTCATAATATGACTTCACAAAATCAATATCATCTTCAATAATGGTACTCATGGGATCGGGATCATACCAAACTTCTGTGGCTTGAGTAACACTCCGAAGAGTTGTGTATTCCAAAGCACACTGAACACTCTTAGCCTTCTCCTTTGTTTTATTACATTCAGGCACCAGGTAAACAGAAAGAGAAGGTGTTTTGATTTTTTTAGCTACATTGATAATTTCC
>CATIWR010684592.1:0-10326 GCA_949677035.1 Omphalea diandra | reverse complement strand
AATTGGTGAATTGGGGAGTGGATGTAGGGTTGGTTAATACCCAAACCACTATAAAACTCTTGTGTTCATTCTTCTCCTACTCTTTCTCTAATCTTTCATATTTGTGAGCTTCTTCCAAAATCAAAACTTCAAATTTGTCACCAATTCAACCCCCCTTCTTGGTGCACTAAAGTCTACAGATGCACTTACTTTTAGATGTGACAAGTATAAGTCACAAATAAAAACTTACAAAAAGAAATGCTTAAACTGGAAAAATGAGTTTAAACTCATTAAACGAACTTGTAAGTAAGTTGAGGACTTCAAATAAAAAACTCAAAAAATCTATTGAAAGTCTTACTAAATCTTCTTCTTCTCTAAATTCCTTGAGAAAAGAAAATGATACCTTAAATGAGAGGTAATTAAGCTTAGAAATTCTATTTCTAAGTTTTACAAAGGGAATAAAGCTTTGGATGCATTAATTGTATCTCAAATACCTTCCTTAGTAAGACATGGTCTAGGCTTCAACAGAGCCTCCTCATTATCTTCACCCCCTCTCACTACCTTTATTAGAGTTTTAGTACCTCAAACATCTAGTATTGAGGTAATTGAAAGGAAGAGTGCTCCTAACACAAAGCAACCTATGCCCAAGGATAAGGGGAAGGCATCTCAAGGCTCAAAGCCTAAGTTTAAAAAGGCTAATCATACATTTTATCTACAATAAGAAACATGCTCACCTTAACACACACAAAAAATTGTCTTATACTCTCAATCATTCTTGCACATGCTCACATTCTTACCATTATGGTATGAAAAGGCCCCTTACTCATACCAAAGTTTTGTGTAAGAGAAAGACTTACAAGTCAAAGCTCCAATGTCCCTATTGTATGAAGTTTGGTCACATAAATATTTTTTGCTATATTAGGAAGGCTCACCTCAAAATTAAGGACCCTTCAAGACCTAACCCCAAGGACCTAAGTATAATTGGGTACCTAAACAAAGGTGATCTATTTTTTAGTGTATAGGAATGTATGGCAACTACCAATGAAGGCAATGATTAACATATAGATAATGGATGCTCAAAGCATATGATGGGCAACAAAAAGCTATTCATAGCCATAAAAGAGAATGAATATGGCAATGTCACTTTCGGGAACAATGCCAAGGGTAAGGTATTTAGCATTGGAACAATTAGTAAGCATGGTTATTCACTTATTGACAATGTTCTTTTAGTTGATGGTTTATAACATAATTTGCTAAGTGTAAGTTACTTATGTGATAAAGGTAATAAAGTCACCTTTGACCCTAAAGAATGTTGGGTAACCACTATAGGGAATCAGAAAAGTAATCTTTAATGGTGAAAGGAGGGGCAATACCTACCTAATTAACTTAAACAATTTGGCTAACCAATCCTTTAAATGTCATATGTCTCTTAGCTATAAAGCTTGACTTTGGCATAAAAGACTTAGTCATGCTAGTTTAGAGCTCTTACAAAGCCTTTCTAAAGGAGAGCTAGTGAAAGGTCTTCCTAAGCTAAAATTCTCCAAGGATAAGACATATGGACCTTGCAAGTAACATCAAACTTCCTTCAAAGCAAAGAATGTTGTAAGTATATCTAGACCTCTTCAACTTATCCATATAGACTTAATTGAACCTATTAGGAATGTTAGTCTATGTGGGAAGCATTATGCATTTATCTTAGTTGATGATTACTCTAGGTTTACTTGGGTGTCTTTTCTAGCTCATAAGAATGATACTTTTAATGCTTTTAAAAGTTTTACAAAAAAGTTCAAAATAAAAAAGTTTACTTCATTTCTTCTATAAGGAGTGACTATAGAAAAGAATTTCAAAATGAATCTTTGAAACTTATTGCATATAGAATAAGATTTCTCATAATTTTTCTACTCTTAGAACACCACAACATAATGGTATTGTAGAGAGAAAAAATAGGACATTAGTAGAGATGGCTAGAACTATGCTCAATGAGTATTCTCTGCCTAAATATTTTTAGGTCGAGACCATTAATACTTCTTGTTATATTAGTAATTGTGTTTTCAAAAGACCCATTCTCAATAAAACTTCTTATGAGCTTTGGAATGATAGAAAACACAAGATTTCATACCTTAGAATTTTTGTATACAAATGCTACATTTTAAATACAAAGGACAACCTTGAAAATTTTGCTTATAAGATAAATGAAGGTATATTTCTAGGATACTCCACCTTTAGTAAAACCTATAGGGTTTTCAATAAAAGTACTATAGTTGTTGAAGTGTTAATGAACATTGTGTTTGATGAATCTAGTAAAGTTAATCTTAGGGAAGGTTCTCTTATTGATAGTCTTGCAGGTGACTTTGAGAAATTGGAGCTAGATTCAACTCCAAAAGAAATGGTGATTGATCTTAAAGATAACAAGTCATCACAAGAAGAAGAGGAATTTCAACCACAACAAGTAAAAATTCTAGCTTAAGATTTTCTTAAGGATTAGAGATTCTCCAAACATCACCCAAAGGATTTAATCTTTGGAGAGACATCTAAAGGAGTAAGCACTAGATCTCAACTTCATGCATTAGATAATAATCTTACATTTGTTTCTTAATTTGAGCCAAAACCAGTTGATGAAGCTCTTGATGATGAAAGTTGGGTGATTGTTATGCAAGAGGAATTCAACTAATTTGAGAGAAACAAAGTATAGGAACTAGTTCCTAGGCCTAAGGAACACCCAATTGTGGGATGCAAGTGGGTATTTAGAAACAAGTTAATAAGCAAGGTTTCATTACTAGGAACAAAGCTATATTAGCTGCAAAGGGATACAACCAAGAGGAAGGCATTAATTATGATGAAACTTATGCCTCCGTAGTAAGATTAGATTCTCTTAGCATTTGTATATCACATGAATTTTAAACTTTTTCAAATGGATGTTAAAAGTGCATTTTTGAATGGTCTTCTTGAGGAGGAAGTTTATGTTCAACAATCTCATTGTTTTGAATCTCATTCTTTTCCAAATCATATTTTCAAACTAACTAAAGCCTTATATGGTTTAAAACAAGCTTCAAAAGCTTGGTATGAAAGGCTTAGTTTATTTTTTTTACAAAATGATTTTGAAAAAGGCAAGGTTGACATAACTTTATTTTTCAAAAGGCACAACCAAGATACACTCATTGTATAAATATATGTTAATGACATTATGTTTGGTACTACTAATAAATCTCTTTGATGACATTATGTTTGGTGCTACTGATATATCTCTTTGTGAAGATTTTGCTAACATGATTAGAGAATTTGAGATGAAGATGATGGGAGAGCTCAAGTTCTTCCTTAGTCTACAAATCAAGCAAACCAAAGAGGGGCATCTTCATCAACCAAGCCAAGAACACAAAGGATCTACTTAAGAGGTTTGGCATGGATTGATGCAAAGTAGCTAAGACACCAATGAGTGCTACCATTAAGCTACATAAAGATGAATTAGGTAAGCCAATTAATGAAAAGCAGTATAGAGATATGATTGGTTCTCTCCTCTATCTCACTGC
Organism: Omphalea diandra; assembly: GCA_949677035.1. Classification (NCBI taxonomy): domain Eukaryota; kingdom Viridiplantae; phylum Streptophyta; class Magnoliopsida; order Malpighiales; family Euphorbiaceae; genus Omphalea; species Omphalea diandra. The sequence continues at coordinate 6,820 of CATIWR010684592.1, read as the reverse complement.
TTCTAGACCCGATATTATGTTTAGTGTATAAGTGTTCTAGATTTCAATCATGCCCTAAGGACTCTCATTTGAATGCTATTAAAAGTATTCTTAAATATTTATATGGCACGTTACATTTAGGATTATGGTATATAAGAATTCATCATTTAGTCTTCTTGGGTATTCGGATGCAAATTATGCAGGTAGTTTATTAAATAGAAAGAGCACTTTTAGAACTTACTAATTTATAGAAGAATGCTTAGTTTCTTGGTTTAGTAAAAAACAAGTTTCAATTGCCTTATCCACTGTGAAAGTTGAATATGTGGCAGCGAATTGTTATTGCATCAAGTTTTTTGGATGAAATAATAACTCAAGGATTATGGCAAGGTTGTTGACCACATTTCCATCAAATGTGACAACACAACTATAATAAATCTTTCAAAGAATCCCATCTAACATTTTAGGAGCAAACATATTCACATTAGGCATCATTTTCTTAGAGATCATGTCCAAAATGGTAATGTGGTATTAGAGTTTATTGATACTAATCATTAACTTACAGACATTTTCACTAAACCCCTAAATTAAGAAAGGATGAATTTCATTAAGAGGGAGCTAGGAATGCTAGATGAAAGCTCTCTAGGGTGAAAAAATTGATCTCAGCTCATATTTTTCATTGTGTTTATCATCCTGATTGATCAAAATAATATGTTTGATAATTGTGTTTGTTGAATTACTTTGGATGTGTTAATTCTTTAAGCATTTTAGATTTTTTATACTTATTTGCTTGAATTAATCACCATTACATTAAGTGGATCACATCTAGGAAGGCCAATTCTTATTCTTTCATTATTTTTCTTTTTGCCTTGTAATTTGTGATCGCTATTTACAGGTATTCATCAATTTTCTATCAAACTTCTAATTTGTTATAACAATTTTAAATCACCACCACAAATTCTTTTAAAAATCAAATTCTTTGACCATCGACTCCTTCATTTTTTAAGCAATTCTTATCCGTTACTCATAGAATTTGTGATTAGCGATTGTGACCTACTAATAATGACCACAAATTCTAGTAATTATCAAGCATGGACTGATTTGATTGTCAACCGGTACCACCCTCACATTTAATGTAAACCTACCTATTTAAACCATCCTAACACCCATCTATTCTACTTTTAACTTTTCTCTTCATCTATAACCCCTTTCTTCCCTAAAATCTTCTAAACTCTTTCAACTCCCCTTATGGCACCTAAGAAACTAACTAGAGCAAAGAAAGAGAAGGGCATTGCCCAACCTCTAAGTCCTTCTGCCCTTCACCTAATGAAGGAAATAACCAAAGAAGAAAAAGATAGGTACAAAGCAAACTCTAATAAGATAATCCAAGCCAATAAAAATTCCTTTACCTTTCTTCTTGAGTCACTTGGAATCAATGATGAAATCTATGCTTTTTTTTATCAAACCTAAGGTGAAATGAGTTTATCTTCACAGATGAACCTGAGTATGAAGAAATCGTCAAGAAGTTTATGTGCACTATCACATTGAGTGAGAGAGCATAATCAAAAGCAAATTCGTACGAGTTAGTTTTTTAGGGTTTTTAGGGACCCTCACTTTATAACTTTCACTCAACTTTCTAACCTTTTCAACCTTCAAATGAGATATGATATTTCTTTCATCATCTCTACACTTAATATCATTTATTTTGAATTTTGATCAGAAATATCCATTGAAACCAAATATGACACAAAAACAACTCTAGAAAAAATACATTAGAACCCTTCCAAATTGGCTTATTCACCTGTCATTACTTTTTTAATAAATTCTAGGGGTGATGGGAACGAAAAGGTTTCCCAAACTAACCTGGCATTTTTGTTTTTCCTAACTAAGAACAAGCCAATTCAAATAGGCTGATACCTTGTGGATCAATTGATTCACATGAGTACTAAATCTAAAAACTAATTTCTCCTCCTTTTCATGTCACAACCATTTAACATTTTTATGGGAGCCCTAAATGAGGAAAATGAAAAATTTCTCACTAAGAAATACTTACCCTCTTAAAACTTCCTTGATTTGCGCTATGTAACAAATTTCAAGGCTATCCATCTATATACTTTTATTTTATACTTTCTATTAGGGCCAAGAAGCATGAAACAACTCAAGCTTCAAAAAAGAGGAGGCTTATGAAAAGAAAGATGCCCAACCAATCCCATCTCTTAAGCCCAAACCAAAATCTAAGACTTCTGCCATTTGTCTTTCTTCTATTAATAAGAAGTTGGACAAGGTGTTACGTATGATAAAGAGGAGATTTCTTCTTCTTTCCTACCTCCACAATGACTTAGTGGACCTTTAAGAGAAGGTAGCTGCAACACCTTGCCATCTCCCAAATTTTAAAGATTGGAAGGATACTCCAGAAGAAGAGGAAGACCAAGAAGTAGAAGTAGGAGATGAAACGCAAGGTAGAGGAGGAGATGAGGAAGTTGGAGATTCTAGAGATGATGATAGCTATCTAATTTTGTAGTTTTTTTTAGGGTTGTAATGCCTTTTTTTTTTTGTTTTATTTGTCTTATAACCTAAGTTTGTGATCCTACAAATTCATGTTTATGTTTATGTTTTATTTATGTTTAATCATGTTTATGTTTGATTATGTTTATGTTTTTTATATCAATAAAATTTAAAGTGTTTGTTCAATCTATGATTGTTCTTTATTTACATCACTTTATATTTATCTTTATCATTATCTTATTCTCTCTTTTTGATCTTGACAAAAGGTTAGAGAAATAGTGAAAGCAATTGCATAACATAATTGAGGGGGAGTATAATTAATGGGGGTGCAATCTCAGTTTGGTTATTTTCACTTAAAGTTTGAATTGGTATCCTAACTAGTTTAATTTGTTAAACATTGTTAACCATCTCAACTTCACATTTATGCAATTCTTTATCCCTTACAAAATTAATCTAAGTTGTCAAAATAAAAAATAGAGAGATTGTTGGACTAGGTTGGTCAAACCTAAATCAAAACTCTCTTTTGATCTTGACAATATAGATTGACATGTTCTAACATGAATTTTAAGTGTTGATTTTGTAGTCTTTAAGATAAGTTTGCATTGAAAGTTGAATAGGAGTCTAAGTCTCAAGCATTATGAAAGGCATCCTAATTCGAGGTCGAGAATCTCTAATTCATGACCATGATATTGCAAAAGGAATGAATGAATTTGGCTCAGACGGATTTGTAAAGCAAATCACTGTTGTGACCTTACCAAGAAAGTTATGAAGTTCAAATAGTTAGATTTGTGATGACCATCATGTTAAAGATTGTGATCGTGACTTTTGGAGTTGCCTGGAGTGAATTAGTCCACAACCAAAGTTTGCCTAGTATTCAAGATAACCAGTAGTAAATCAAAAATTCATGAGGTTAAAATAATCTTCGAGACTGCAACTTAATAAAGGAACTTCTCCTTATCAAATAGATGAATTTGAAGTGTTAATCGCGTCCAAGAGGAAATTAACTCACGACCATGACTTTTGTTTGGTTAGAAGAACACAACAACTATTTCTCTTAGAAAACTAATGATAGTATACCACATGGACTAGCCGTTAGATATAAATAGAGTTTTTTATCGCGATTTCAATAAATTTAATGTAAGAAGTGAAATTGTGATTGCGAATAACTAGTCACAACTGCAAAATCTATCTAATATTCATTTAATGCAAGATCTGCGTAGCACGTCTTAGAGATTTAGACTTAGTTCCTTTGTAACGTCTTTTTGGTGGTTTTGTAACGTCTTTTTAGTGGTTATTGCTCATAAATACTCCAAAAAACATACATGAATTCAAGAGAATAACATTAAATATAACCAAACTCTTACAATTTTGTTTCTCAACCTTCAATTCTTTGTACACGAGTTGGTATTATTGGTGTAAGCATTAAATACCATTGTAATTAGGTTTGAGAGTTAGTCTAGTTGTAAACCTCTTATAATAGGTTAAGTGTAAGCCTTTGGGAAAACACTTAAGACATTTTTTGTTTGAGCCTTAAAACACAAGTTGTAAGATTGTGTGTGAGCCATAAAACACAAAGTGTACAAGTTTGATGTGAGCTAGGAAGCACCATTTAATGTTAGTAGAATACCCAATTGTAAAGAATTGGAGAGTGGATGTAGGGTTAGTTAACACCTAAACCACTAAAAAATATTGTCTCCATATTTTCTCATACTTATTCTATATCCATTTTTCATTACCTTCTCTTCAATTTTTAAATTTTTCACCAATTTAACCCCCTATTTTCGGTGCTCAAGGGCCAACAACTTGCAACCCAACAGTCCAAGTATCCATGAGCAACCAAAGACACCAAAAACTCTTTCCAAGCAGAAAGATCCCCCCACAAGAAGCTAAGGAACCAAATTGCCAATAAAGCTAAAAGGCAAAAGCAACTCTAAAAGCCATAACCATCCTTAGAACCTCAAGATCAAACCCATTCTTCTCCTTCTAAAACACCTCCTCATAAGTCATATGCATAGATATTCTTATTATTTTTATTTTTTTTCTCTTTATTTTTTTATTTTCTTTCAAAAATAGTTGATGATTGGACAACATATCTTTTGAAATGTAAAGTAAAATATATTGTTTATATCTTTTGTAATGTTGTCTATTCTCTTGCAATGAATATCTTAGTTATATATGTTTTTCCCTTACAATTTCTTATTATTGGCTTCTTTTTTATAATGACAAAGGGGGAGAAATTAGAGCAAAATGTTAAATCTAATCTTGGTGCATATAATATGAGCATATTTTAAAGGGGAGCAAAATGTTAAATCTTGCCAAGGATTTTAAAAGAGAAATTAAAGGATAACATGATATCTCAATGCATGACCTTAATAGATTAAGGGGATTTAAGATTTGAGCATTAATATATATTTATTCTTATTAGTTTTGTTAGACTATTCATCATCATAAAAAAAAAGGGGAAAATGTTAAACCTTAAGATTTCAAGTCTTATTTTGATGATTACCAACATGTCAAAGAGTCAATCCTTGTTCAAGTTATTTCTGTTAGAACTTGTAGGAACATCAATTTTTTGGTCTATGATTTTTGGAGTAGAAATCATGGTTGAAAACTTAAAGTGTTAGAAAGTGAAGATTAAGGCAAACTCAACTTGATAGACTCATGACTATTGTCTTCATCCAATAGGCATTGTGGACATGTCAATGGGCATTGAATTATCACAACAGACATTGAAGAAACGCTTCAACTTAAGTATAACCTTCTAGACCTTCCAACGGGTGTTGCCCATATTCCCAACATCCATTGGATAATTACTCTAACATGGCCTTGCACATTGAACTTCGCAATAGACTTTGATTTTGTCCTCACAAAAAGCGTTCCACTTTTCACAACAGGCTTTGGTTTTGTCTTTATAACAAGCATTGCACTTTTCACAACATGTATTGGACAAAAGTGCCTCAAATTGAGCAAAACTATCTAAAACCTGAAACAGGTGTTGGTCCATCCCAACAACTGTTAAAAAAGCTCTTTAAATTGAGCCAAAGACTCTAGACCCCTTACAAGACACACTTAATATCTCAACAAGCATTGAACACATTTAATGGGCATTGGAAGTTCTCCAACGGACGTTGGACAAATGCTCTAGTTTGAGCTTTAAGCACTAGACCCCTCAACGAGTGACATTCATATCTTAACAATTGTTGAAGGTGCTACCAATGGGAGTTACAAATCATCCAATAGTTGTTGAAAGACTTATGTAGACCTTGAAAATTAAAGCACCAACTTCATACTTTCTAGGAATTAACAACTGGCATTAACCGTCCTCCAATGGGCATTGAAGTTTGAAAGTAACGACCATTATTTTTATCCAGTGGTCATTAAAGAAAAAGTGAAATAACCCTCTATTAAAGTCAAAGGTGGAGCCAAGTCAAGTTCTTTCTAACAGTTATCCTAACAAATGTTTCGACAGAGCCAATGATTGTCGATGGTGTATTTTGCTTGACAACCACCCATTTGTATGAAATCAATGATGGTTGATGCTTTAGCAATAGGCGTGAGGATATTTCAACATGTGAAGTGAAAAGTTTCTCTCTAATGGCTAGGCTCTTTGTTCATGGTATAAAAGGACCCACTTTTAGCAAAAATACATAGAGAATTGTTCCATTAAGTGAGTAGTCTATTATGAAAGCTTTTCTCAATAAAAAAAAAAAAAAGATGAACAAAAAGTTATCTAGAAATCAAAAGAAGTTGATTTTTTAAAGCTTGCAAAAGTTATCTTCAAAATAGAGTTTGAAGGATAAACTTTTCAGAAATTCTCTTCACATTCTTAACCCCATTAAGCATACCTTGTGTGAAGTGCTTAAGTGTCTCTAATACTTGAGTAAGAAAGTTTTTTTTTTTTTTTCCTTTCTCTTAAAGTTGTATTTAGTTTAAGGAAACTTTAGGTTAGGATACCTTAAGACTTATATCTTGTGAAACACTTAAGGTAGTACTTGAAAAATACTTTGGCTTATGATTAATAGTCTTTGTGATCTACTAGTTAGAAGTTGATGAAGCCTGAAAATCTATCATTTGTAAAGGTTTGGAAAGTGCTCAAAAATTTACTTGTGCAAAGGTTGTTGATAGCACCTGAGGTATAAAGATAGTGAAGGCTCTAGTGGAGATACTAGAGGAGGGATGTAGAGCGATTGTGTCGAACTTTTTATAAATCTTGTGTCTTGATTTTTCATCTTTTTTGTACTTCATTTTAATTGTTAATAATTGCTTTTGCTTTATTCAATCCCCTTCTAGGGTACCAAGGGACAATATATATATATATATATATATATATATATATATA